>OX451207.1:24747771-24974918 GCA_949628255.1 Macrophya alboannulata
AATGATAAGAAGAGGGAGCTGCTGCAGTAAGTAGGTAAAAGAGAGAGAGAGGGAGAGGGAGAAACTGAGTGAGTATTCAGTGGAATGATAAAATGAATGAAAGAAAGAATAGAAAGGAAGAAAGGAAGGAAGGAAACGAGCAGAGAGTTTTCTAGTTTCTCTTTTTTTCTTTTTTTTTTTTGTTTCCTTCTCTTTTTTTGAGTCAAAGTTTAGTCAGCCAGCTGTGCCGGCCGGACGGGACGAGGCCGAGGGGCGAGTGTAGCAGTTCGAATCGGTAAGAATTTCTCTGTCGGATTATCTGTAATTGGAATCGCATGTAAATCCGTACCACCCCCGCATCAACGGGTAACTGATGCGTCGATCAAGCTTTCCCGCCCGCTTTTACCCCACCCTTAAAACTCCGACTCCCAACTCCATCTCCGCACCCCCTGCCCCCTGAATCCCTGATACGCCAAATTGTTCTGGTGCTGCAGGAGTGAATAAGTCCCGTCACTCCAATAATAATTGCTCTATCGAAACACGGCAGTGTTACTAAAACCGGTATCGATTTTTTTTTTTTTGATTAAGCTCAAAAAACGAGTGAGGCAACTGAACGAAAAAAAAAAAAAAAATATATATATATATATATATATATATATATATATATATATATATATATATATATATATATATATATATATATATATATATATATATATATATATATATGGGTCGAAAAAAATTGTAAAATAGAAAACAATTTCTTTTTGTGGGTCATAAAATGATCGGACTCGATATTGATTGATTCAAGTTGAAGAGTTTGAATTGAAACCGGTGATTTCCACAAATATTTTAAACCCAGTAACTCGAGGGTCGTGAAACGGAACGTAATTTTCGCTAAGTCATTTATATTCCTCAGGGTTAATCCTCGACCTTAAAATTCCCCCCTCGGTTCCCCCCGACTGCTTTTAACCCCTAAAGGCATTATTGCTGTACCGTAAATGTGTGTGAGTATATATATATATTTTTTTTATAGATTGTCAACTTTTGGTGATTAAAAGTTTGACTAAAATAAAAGAAAAAGAAAAATCCTTGCTTTTTAACTTTCCATTATTTTTTATGACTTGCAAGAAAGAGAGAAAGAAGAAAAAAAAACTGATATAAATTACGTACTTCGAGCTCTTTTATGATAATCCCGTAATGATGATCGGGGATTATTTTTTATCCGAGGTTATTTTTCCGATCATCATCATCGTCACATAAAAATTATAGGGGAAAATTGTGTCCGTAATATCCGGGGGGATAGGATGAGGGGAGGGGGGGTGTATTCCGCAACCCTGCCATCTTTCTTTAACATTTTCTTTTTTTTTCATGTCCTCATTCTCTTTCCTTTTCTTCCTCGCATCAAGAGGAGCTCTGAACTAATGTAAGAAGATCCCTGGATTGATGAATTCGGTTTAACCCTTAGCCCTCAGCCCTTAGCCCTGAACCTTGAGCCCTGTGACATGCGACAGACGTAAGGTACGTGTGCCGGGTATTGATGAAAGAGAAATTCGAGTTTTTTCTTTTCTTTTTCGAATCCCCAGATCTCTTTCAGTGTTCTACGCCGGATGAGTAGTTAAAAAACTACCCCTGAAGAATTTCTCTCCTCATTAGAAGGGAATGCAAGTGCTTATATATAAGGATCGAGAAGAACGTTCTCAAATTAAAATCCCTCAATTTGTTGATCGACACGTTCACAACCCTTAATAAAAAAAAAAAAAAAAAAAAAAGCAAAATAACAATGTTTTCAATGGCATCTTTTTTATGAAAAGGAATTTCAGGGGTGTTTTTTTTTTTTTTTTTTTTTTTAAGGGAGATTACAAGCCACAGTTTATCCCCTGAAATAGTATTTCGTTTATATAAAAATCACCCTTATATTTAATTTGACGACTTTCAGATCGAAAAGACAATTTTCGTTTTCCTTTCATTTATTTATTTTTTGGAAAATTTTTTTTTTTAGTATGTATTCTGAATGGACAGTTGGTCCGCTTGGCCCCAAGGGTGTTCCCATAATGTGCGCACATAATCTATGCATATTAAAGGCGTATTAGTCTCGGTTGTGTTATGCTCGAAAGCTACAGGTGGGTGCGCCCTGCGTTAAGGTATACGAATAAATTACCAGCCACACATCATATCAACAGAAACTCAAAACCCCACCAGAATCGGGTGAATCTGGTAAAAGTTTAACCCCATTTATCAATTTTTACTTAGCAGCAACGAAATAAAAAGAAACAACATTTTTCGATTCA
Organism: Macrophya alboannulata; assembly: GCA_949628255.1. Classification (NCBI taxonomy): domain Eukaryota; kingdom Metazoa; phylum Arthropoda; class Insecta; order Hymenoptera; family Tenthredinidae; genus Macrophya; species Macrophya alboannulata. Next base: position 24,750,042 of record OX451207.1, read on the forward strand.
GGAATTACAATCATCGAAGAATGGCACCAAAAACAAAAAAAATAATAATAACAATAATAATAAATAATGAGATAGAAGGATTTTGAAAATAGTACTCGTCAATATTTGGACGGGAACAAATTTGGGAGCACTTGAAAAAAAATTTTAGTAAAGGGGAAAGGTGATGAATAAACAAGTGGCACGTTGCTGAATGGGTTTTTAAATATTCCCGAATTTCGTTCTCGTTAGATAATTAATAATGTATATATGTATACGTTAGTATATATGGTAGTTTGTCGCGTGCGGTGGTAGCTACGGAGCAGGGTTGGTTTTTGGTCGATCGTTGGAGCGTGTAGGGTTTAGTATGTATATTTCACATTTATAGCCGCCTGGTATACTATACATATTGCGCAGTTGAGCCGCTAACGGTCCTAATTACGGTAACGAATCGCGTTGCGCTAGTCTAACTAAGGGATGCTATGTTGTTAAGGTAAAATATTGCTCTGTTGCTACACGTAGAGTCGGCCGGGAATTCGAGTAGATAACCAAGAATAAAAACGTACTTCATAAAGGTCCCCGCGACTGCTACCTTGCTGACAAAATGGTACTACTATTCCGCTGAAATTTCCACAGCTACACGGTGGCGACGTGTTAATAAGCTTTTCACACTTTCGGCTCTTGAGAAAAATGGCGGAGTTCTGTATCTTTGAACAGTGCATAACTTTGTCAAATTTTGTGACAACAGAACGAAATTTTGGGGTCGAATTCCTGCCATCTAAATCCATTTTTCGTAATTTTTTCACAATTTTACAATATCAAATTTCTAAATGCCGAACGAAATTCTTCCTCTTGTGGGCTTATCGGCACCGTAGATGGCGCCTACACACGCGATGCAACCACGCAATGCATCAATGTACGTATTGTAGTATGGCGTGTGGCGCCCGACTGACCGAGCAACGCAATACAAAGTTGGCTCGCGACCCGGTAGGCTTTTTGCACGATGCAGCAGCATAGCTCTCACCACACAGTGGTTGTACGTGCAGGTACCGACTTATCCGGTAATAATGGAAATTGCTACCATTGTGATTATTATTATGCACTCTTTACTTGACCCGCCAATACCGGAAAAAGAGAAAACCATTTGAAGTTGAATTTTTTTTGCTACACTTTTTGCATCTTGCAGAAAGTTTCTGACAATATTGCAGACTGTAGATGACGATTGGTAAATAAATAAATAGTTCATCTAGATAATCACGTATTTCAAATATGTCAAGACTTACCTTTAAATTCACAATTCCTTCGGCTCATAGTCAGTAGTTCGTGGCGCTGCTATCGCGTTGAGAAGATGTTGAATGAGTTTTAGTAAGCAGCTGTGCAATAGCTGGCAGTGATCGTTTAAAAATGTCAATTTTTATGTATAACGAACTCTGAAATTTTCTCCACTTTTATTTATTCTTATTGTTTTTTCTTTCTTCCACCACTTGTATAATATTGTTTCATAATACAAACACACTGATATACAACAGTTATTGTTAAATTGTGTAACGCACAACGGACAATTGTACTCTCGGTACGAATTTCAGCAGTTGCTTAAAAGAAATAAACGAAACGAGAAAAAAATCTTCTTTCCAAACTATCTGTACTATAGCTATATTCGGATATACACTAATACTTTGCTTCTGCGAATGGTCGTTCAGAAATAAAGTGCTGCGTATTATATCGATTGTCGTTTAGACGTGGATGGGTTGTAAACAGCGATTCATCATTCACTACAATGCCTCTCTAGAGCCTGTTTTTCCATTTCTATATCCAATACGGGTTCTAAGTATCCCATAACATAACCTATTTCGAGTTTCCCGCGCTTTTTCTGTTCGGTTAAAAATTGTAACACTAATTGAGATAAAAAAAAGAAATTCAAATAATCATGAGTCGAATTGGTTAGAAAAATGTTCACGAACAAACAGAGCGACAGGAAATGTTGAAAAAATTTCAAAATGGTTCGTTAAAATGACTAGATAGTATCTGAAAAAATAAAATAAAAGAAAATGAACATTGATTAGTAAAAGAGGAAAAATAATAAAAAAATGTGCAGTTTTATGCTTGAATAGATTAGAACACTAATTATTCTGGTTTTTTGTTTTGTGCATACCTACGAGACGTTCATTGAAATGTAGATGGATAATGTGACTACAAAGAGCGGTGCTACCTTGATCCCATTAATGATAAACGGCACAGTTTCCAGGTTATGTGGGTAAAATTTTGGCGCGAAATTGTATCGAGACCTCGAGGTATCGAGTTCGGCGATTGCAGCAGGGGCGTGCGGGCGGCGCGGCGCGCGCTACCCTTACGTTAGCCGCGTAGCGTGTGGCGTGTAGCGCGGTGACGTCAATCCCGCGCGGTTTATCGTTACTCTTTGAGGGCCTCCTCCTCTAATGAGAGAATGGCAGGAAGCGAGGGTGCCTGGGTACCGGGAGTACGAGTCGCGAATTTACGTACGGACTCACCTTGGCGGGAATATTGGGCTTAGAATATTGGGGTGCGACACTGACTAGGACGGGCGGGCGGCCATCTTGACTCGGACTACTTGTCGACGACGATACCTGCGCCGTTTAAGCGACGCATTGATCCCACGCGTCGCAGTGTGCTCACCGCGCTTCGCTTAATGCTTTTATATTATAGACCTGCGTGGGAATCCCCAGTTTCTGACCACCTTTTAACGCATCTTTTAAGTTCATTATATTCACACTCGCAGGGTACAATGGATATCAAAAATCTGGAACAAGTACAGTGCAACATGTTTTTTTTTTTAATCCCAAAATTAACCCACCAATTGCAAAATTCAAGGTTCGATGGTTTTGGACAAAAGACATATCACTTGGATCGATTTTTCACATTTTTTCAAGTCTTCTGCCTCCAACGTTCTTGAGAAACGTTTTTTTCTCCCTCAACAAGTTTTTCGATACATCGAGGCTTCTTTTCACTTTATAGGTTTCGTAGTTCTCCAAAATCTTCACAAACCCAGAAACGATTCAAGCAGTCAACACGAACTTGACGAGTTACAGGTTGAGGTCTTTAAAACAAATTAGTGGATTCATGTTTCGGAGCTTTTGGACTAAAAAGGACGAAGGTGGTAAATTATTGAGCTTTTTTGATTCTCCTGCACAAAAAATCCTTAAAAAACGTTGTTCTCTGTGTCCCCGAGTCATCAACTACATCGAGGCCTCTTCTCAGTTCATAGTTTTCAAAAAGGATTCCGAAAGTCAAGATGATCTTGTCACTGTGAAACGAATTATTGGATTCAAGTTGTGAAGCTTTTAGACTAAAAATGCCCAAACGGTTAAATTTTTGAGCTGTTTTAATTCCCCTGGACTAAAAATCCGTAGAACAAGTTGTTACCTGTCTCACCAAGTTTGCGATATGCTTGGAAACATCGAATCCTCATCTCACTTTGTAGTTTTCCGTAGTTCTCCAAAGTCCATATAAGCCCGGGAAGGATTCACCAATTTCTAGCAGTAGACCTGATGTTTATTCAGGGTATATTTAGTATTCCCGAGGCGCGAAGTCGAGATACACCCCAAAGATCTCAAAGCTTCTCGGTGTGTACAAGAACCGTGTGAATGTAACGGTATGTGTTATCGCAAACACATCGAAACACCGAGCTCGGAGTTTCCTGCATATGAATAAATACACGTGCTAAATAAATGTACATACATACACGTGTACATATGTAATATTTCTAAATTTCGAATTTTTATTTCCACAAAATTAGACCCTATTTTATAGATTCCATTTATCAAACGTGCATCTGTATGAGTCTGGGATTGTTTGTGAATCGAACATGCGGTTGTATAATGTATGGCGTGCTTCGTGGCTGTACCTACGTGTGTACCGTATCCGACATTCGGTAAGGTCTTTGTGGGTATATAGGCGGTGGTGTGTGAAGTAGGAAATAAAAAATTCAATTTATTTCCATATCTAAGGTTATTTAAATCAAACCCTTGGAGAAATCACTCGAAGGAACTCGAACTCGGCATAAGATTTCACGCACCAAACCCGGACATCACCGTGAACCGACGTACCTACCCGACTAACGCCCTGGTGATCACAGACCGAATATTTATTATCTGCTCAGATTGACGCGAATCTATATACCTCTCCATGTATATAGGTATACCTATATTACATCACATGCATAGATATTGCGAATATTTCAAACAAATATGTGATTCAGTTAGAATTTGTCTAGAATTTTTTTGTACGTTAATAGTAGAAAGGTGATTATATCCTTCCTCCCACTTACGGGAACGAAGAAGCTGATACAGTATCATATATTGCAAAAATGAACCTGCTATGTATAGATTTTTGCATGCTGTTAAATGCGGCTCTCGACAATTCCCGACCTGTACTACTCTACTGCTGGTGCTACAGTATTGCACCGATCCTCGCTACATATCATGTTTAGTGACCATTAGTCCTCCACCATCGGCCGACGTCTAGACGCCTCGGCGCCTACACTGCAAAACCAGGTTAAACATATAATATGGAAAACTGCGTTGACAGTTTAATAATCGAGAAATAATTGAAGAGGAAAATGAATAGCAATGGTTTCCTGATTGTTGAGATTTTACGCGACAAACTTCCAAAACGCTGTCCCTCCAGTATTTTATTTTCAAATTTGGTTCTATTTTCAACGGATCAACGATTTGGCTGAAATTCTGGTCAACATCGATCTGCACTAGTTTCGAAAGTCGATCGTCAATCGGTGTTGCTGAGATTCTTGACCGAGTACAGCGAAGAATAGTAAGGAAACAGGCGTGGATTATGTATGTGTGGACTTGCGACGCACCTACGATACAGTAGAGGCCTTCAAAGGTGGAGGCCAGGTGTGTAGCTAACTCAAGTAAAGATATGGGTTTCCTGAGGCATAGATTTCCGTCCGTTTTCCCATGTATACATGGCGAAAGTATTCCACATACACTGCTTCATGACTCCCGATGTAAGACAACGAAACGTGAACCTAACCTAACCCAAACGCCCAAACCTAACCTAAACCAACCTCTCAACCCCTTTCAAAGGTCTGACTGTATATATTCGAACCATTCGTGTCCTCAGCCACGAAACACTTCCGTTTAAAGGACGGACGGTATATATCACGTCTTTAATGCCCCCGCCGTAGCGGCCTATAGAGGTTAACGGAATCCCGTTAGAGTTTTGGGGTGGATAAGAATTGTGATAAATGTTGTATTGAAAATGCAGTATAAAGATCGATTATCTTTTCCATTAACATATCTTGTTTCTCTATTTCTCGATTTGTTTTCAAACAAAATCAGATATTTTTTTCAGAATCGGTGCAGGAATGTGGTAGGGGGGTAAAAGTGTTTTGAGAAATTGGGGTGGAGATTCTTAGCCTGTAGTGTGGCTATATCCTGGGCCTGAGGGTCGTTTGATAAAACTTTTTGAAACTCAACACAGTGTAGAGTGTAGAGTAGGTAGAGTAGAAGAACCTGGTACTGTTACTACTCAAAACTTCATCATATCTGAGAAAACTCATTCGCTTCCTACCGGTATAAGCTCTTCTGCAACGGCGTATTCCTCTTGTCAGTCCTCTCTCGCAACATTTCGAAACTTTTCTTTTCCCTTCCCTCCTCTGCTCTCCTCTCATCGTTTTCCTCTTCCATTCTCTCTCTCTCTCTTTCTTTATTTCTCTCTTTCTCGCTCTTGCATCTTGCCAATCTCGACTCTCTGCCTCGGTTAGGCTGACGCTCAACCGGGCTACCCTGTCGACGTCGTCAACGCCGACGACCCTGCAGCCACCCGGGTGGCCCCGAACAGAATTGGGCACGCGCGCACCCCTAACGCAATCGTCTCTAGTCGTACGCGCCGTGCCGTCCCTCGGTCTCTCTTTTTTCTTTCTTTTTCTCTCTCGCTCTCTCCCTCTCTGTACTTTTGTCCTTCTTATATTTTCTCTCTCTTATTCCAACTCTCTTTCTCTCCCTCTCTCTCTCTCTTCTACTGAGAGAAAAACGTGACTACCCGCGCGTCCTAGAGGCAAGAAGAAACCTCTGGGGACTTTTAGCAGCCAAGGGAATGAGGTCTGAGCACATAATTCAGCCATCTCCCGTAGCTACGCGTTTTACTGTGGGGTAAAATAGAAGTGGAAAAAAAATAAATGAAAAAAAAAAAAAAAAAACTACGGGAAAAATTTCACTCTTCGTATTTTTATATAGGTATACACACCATACGTTACCTATATATGCATGTGCGTATTAACCCTGGAGCGGGTATAGTACACCGGTGCAAAAAGAAGTACCAAGAAAGTTGTGTCTATATTCGAGACATTTGTTTTTTTTCGGATGGGGTTTAGTAGCTACCACCCCCGTAGGTGAAGACCTTCTCATATACAAAACGTAGCCAGGACTCACTCTTCGTTTCTGAACTACATGGAGACCCGATACCGTCTCCTGATTTCTGGAAAAATGTCTCACGAAGTCGTTTCAAAAACATGACATGGCAATTGGCTGTTCAAGAGGATCAAGGAAGCCTCAAAGCAGTTTAATTTTAGTCCTGTTAATGTCCTAAAGAAGTCTAAAAAAAGATTGAACTTCGGAGACGATAATTTCACGTTTGGAATATGCCTTCGCAACGTTTGTTCATGTTGTCACATGTCTCAAAAAATGTCTGATGTAGTCATTTCAAAGACACAACATGTTGTGGATGTTCGAAATGATCAGAAAAGCCTCAATTGAGTAAGCTTATTTTGATTCTTCTCATTTCCTAGAGAAGTTTGAAAGAAGATTGAACTTTGAGACCATAATTTCGTGTTTGAAACATATCCTTGCAACTTTTGTCCGTGTTGTCACAATCTTCAAATCTCTCAGAAAAATGTCTGATGAAGTCATTTTAAAAATATGACATGTCCTGGCTGTTCAAGATCAGGAATAAGAATCCCAGATCTTGTGATCAGAAGGTGTTTAAAAAATGTGACAAAAAATACCGTCGTACCGAAGCCGGAACATGTTCGTTTCGTGTCTTTTGCGTAGAGTAGTTAAATAATTGAATAATTCCATCAGATGATCGTATTTTCAGTAGAGTTGTTGTGGCTTCGCTTCCGGCTATATGTTGCGCTCGCTTTTCCTCACTTTTCACGTTTCCACATTTTCCTTTGGCGGCCTCTTTGGTTCTCTTTGTATTCCGGAGCTGGAACGCGACGGGACAATTTGGTTAGCTCTGGAAACCCCCAGCACCGGAACCCGGAACCCCGAATACTGGGACTGGGCTGGTCTGGGCTACTGGTTACAGGGTAGTAGTGTAGGGTGGGAGAGAGTGTATGAGAAATGGGCACGTGTGAGTTGTGCAAAGGACGAACACCAGTCAGAGTTCTATCGGTTTAACCAGAAGCACCAAAAACAAAGAGAGACGGATACCGAGGGTAGTGTTAGTGACGAAACACGATTAGCCCTCTAACATGGAGACGCCAAAGCATTAATTTTCGCTTCATAGGTAGCGGAAGATCCTTTCGCTAAACAAGCACCGAAATATCCTGGTTGTACTGATCACGAGACGTGTGTATGTACGTTGAGACCGGGATGACTGATGCTTGGATATCTGGTTCGTCTCAGGCTCGAAGTCTCGAAGTCTCTGCATTCAACAGCGTGAAATTAAACGGTGTGTTCCATCCCTCGGGGGCCTTGACGTCTGAAGGGAAAACAGGTGGGCTACTCACGGATAAAGTATGGATAATGGGAAACCACAGAAAATAAACGAAAAAAAGGTAAGAATGAATGAAGAGACGGAAGGATACGATGAGGATATGGAGTAGGTATAATATCTTCGAGGGAGAACCTCTCGTCATTGATCTTCCCTCGTGGAAAATTCCAGACATCTCTATTCCGCGATTATCACTTCAGAATTTCTGTATTTTCTTCATTCATTGAATTAGTCCTGATGTTCTAATTCCCATTCTTTCTCGTTCTTCTCGGAGTGGTGAATGTATCAGGTGTCCTACCTATTGTACTGCTTACCACTCCACCTCGTCCTCCTTCTTCTGGGTTTGGGTATAATGAAACAAGGGTATGTTAGATTATTCCACACATGTTTCACTTCCGCGACAAAATAAATTCAGTTAGAACTTTTCCTCTTCTTCTCTTTCTTGTCCCATCTTCGGGGAGATGGTTGGGGGGGGGGGGGGGGGCTGGCTTGTACCCCTCCATCCCGTATCCCTCTCTTGCGGGAACTTTCGCGGCGTTTCTTCATCCTCTTCGGAAACTCCTTCGTCTCTGTCTCACTGACACATTAACTAACGGTCGCTACTCGCTAGCCATTTGCATGAAACGACCCTGCGATTCAGCGCACGTTTTCGAGAAAGACGCCATGTTGCGTCACTTTACTTTGATGTCTCAGAGACTAATTTTGAACCTGAGCATCCCGCCCTTCTACCTACTCGACGTCTGAAACTCTCTTGTGTAGTTCGCTCTCTCTCTCGCTTTCTCTCTCTTATGATTCGCATGACAAGCTTAACATTTGTCACGTTAATTGTCAATCCCTTGTTGCCCATCTGGATGAATTTCGTGTCTTCTTTAATAATTCTAACTACCATGTTATTTGCATGTCGGAAACTTGGCTGAAACCTGCTGTCTCGGATGACTTTGTTCAACTTCCTGGCTATCAACTTCTTCGGTGTGACAGAGTCGGACGCGGCGGCGGCGGCGTGGGCATCTTTGTCCACAACTCACTTCCTGTTCGCGTACTGGAATCTTCTGGTGGCACCTATTTGCATAAACCTGAGTACATCCTCGTGGAGATATCACCGGTAAGCTCATCGAAGCTACTGCTTGCTTCTGTTTATCGTCCTCCACACATTGGTCATCTGGATGAATTCATGAGCCGTCTCCTAGTCCTTTCTCCATCTTACTCTAATCTCGCAATTTTGGGTGACTTCAATACGGATATGAACGGTAACACCTTTGACAAACATCATTTGCAGGGCTTCATCGATTCGTCTAACTTCTATCTAGTTCCTTATCAGCCTACTCACAACCTTCGTGATTCTTCTACTTGGTTGGATCTCTGTATAGTTGATGATCCCCACAAAGTGATGGATCACGGTCAGCATGATGTCCCTTTTTTATCGGCACACGATCTAATTTCTGTCTCTTTCAATGTTAGAGTACAGCGTCACCAACCTCGTGCCTTTACCTGTCGCGATTTTCGTCTGTTTGATAAACGTATATTGCTGCAGAGCCTGGATGCGATTGACTGGAGTCCTTTCTACCTTGCACAATCTATCGACGATAAAGTTGAGTTTTTGAACTCTGCCACACTCGATTGCTTTGACCGTCTTGCGCCCTTTCATCTAGTGCGTCCGCGTACGCTTCCCGCGCCTTGGCTCACGCCTGAAATCAAGCTCTTAATGACACAGCGAAACAGAGCTCGTCGAGAATGGCGGAGAAACAGATCAGTGCTATTGTATGATAGGTTCAAATCCCTGCGTAACAAGGTGCAGATTGAGGTTAGAGCAGCCAAGAAAGCTTACTATCTTCAAAAACTTGGAGGTCTCAGAGATCATAGAACGGTCTGGAATGAATTACGTCGCTTAGGACTCGTTCGATCGCGTACTTCCAATCTCCCTCTTGCGGTACCTGCCGATGCTTTGAACGCTCACTTCGCTTGCGCTGGCGGCGATGATCGCGATGCCTCCTCTTCCTCTTCCTCTTCCTTGGAGCGTTGGTTCCTGGGTGAGGTTAATTATGATGATTCGAAGTTCTACTTTGAAAATATCTCCTTAGATATTTTGGCTAAATCTCTCCTTTATTCTAAATCAGGATCTGTAGGTACTGATGGTCTCTCCTCGGTCCTCATTAGGCTTGCCCTACCTTCGTTACTTCCGCATATTCTCCATCTTTTTTCTTCCTCCCTTGCTTCAGGTTCTTTTCCTGAGCTGTGGAAGTCAGCACTTGTCTGCCCTCTCCCCAAAATCAAGTCACCTGTGAACTTGAATGATTATCGCCCTATTTCTATCCTGTGTTCGCTAGCTAAGTCTTTAGAAAGAATCGTTGCTGATCAGGTTATGCGCTTCCTCGAGAGACGGAATCTTCTGGACCCTCATCAGTCTGCATACAGAAGAGGACATAGTACCCACACGGCGCTTATCCGTGTCATTGATGATGTGAGACATGCCATGGACACCCGCAAGGTGTCTATCATGGTTTTCTTTGACTTTTCTAAGGCCTTCGATCGGGTCCGTCATGGATTGCTTATCGACAAGCTCAGGCTTCTCGGGTTCTCTAACGCTGCACTACGTTGGTTTTGTACTTATCTCTGCTGTCGCAAACAGGCCTTGAGACCTGGTGATGGCTCCACGACCTCGTGGCGGCCTGTCATCAATGGCGTTCCACAAGGCTCTGTCCTTGGTCCATTATTGTTTACGTTGTATATGCTTGATCTTAAAGACTGTCTTAGGTACTCCAGCAGGAATCTTTACGCGGATGACTTGGTGATCTATCATCACTGCTACCCTCATGAGCTCGCCGAGGGCATCGCTAAGGTCAACGAGGATGTGGTTCGCATCTCCGACTGGGCCACACGGAATGGATTGCTACTGAACGGTGCGAAAACCAAGGCGATGGTACTGGGCACCCGTCGTTACATCAAGGCCATCGACTTCTCCTTCCTACCTACCATTGTGGTTGGTGCTGATGCTGTGCCTTACTCCGATCTAGTGCGACATCTCGGAGTTACTATCTCCAACACTCTGTCCTGGAGTGCCCATGTGGCGAATGTCACCAAGAAGATTAACGCAACACTGTACCAGCTAAAACTCTGCCGAAGTCTGCTCCCCTGTGCCTTGCGGGAACGTCTCATTTCCTCCATGATCTTCCCGCACATCGACTACTGCTGTACGATATATCTGGATCTTACCGACGGACTTAACCTGCAGCTTCAGAGAGCGCTGAACTCCTGCGTACGATTTATATTCGACATCAGGAAAGATGCTCACATTTCGCCATACTATAGTAAACTTAAATGGCTCAAGGTTGAAGCTAGACGACAATACTTTCTTGGATGTCTGGTGTTCAATGTAATTCAGACCGGTATACCATCTCACCTGTCCGTCTTTCTGGATCGAAGACCTGTATCAAATCGCACTACGAGAGCCCCTCTCGATCTACTCCATGTGCCACCATGCAGGACCGAATTACTCATGAACTCCTTCATGTCTGCGGCTCCCCGTTTCTGGAACAGTCTTCCGCTGGAAATCCGCACTTCTTCCAGTGCTGGCATCTTCAAGAGGGCGCTATTTGATCATCTGCTCTCTTTTACTCTTCCACCTTGATTTATTCTTACATTTTACATATGCTTTTACTGTTCTGTGTGCACTGCGTACCTGGCGTAGGTTTTCTGCAGTTTCCCTCATGCCTTTCACCAAATGGAGGTACTTGCTTCAAGTCGGCTGCAGCCGCAACTTTTTGTATGCACATGTTGCTTCTTAATTTCGTAACTATCTAGCCTCTGAATCATTTTATTTGTTATCTGCTTTACTTTACTATATTTTTGTTTAATCATCATTGTTTATTTTATACTCAGCTAATTTTGTAATACTGACTGATACCTCTGTTCATTTATAATTAAGACTAATTTTGAACCTGAGCATCCCGCCCTTCTACCTACTCGACGTCTGAAACTCTCTTGTGTAGTTCGCTCTCTCTCTCGCTTTCTCTCTCTTACCAAGAAATACACACACGTGTTTTTGTCGCGTGCTCTAAAAATCTGTAGTTTTTCTTTTTTGATTCTATTTCGCATTTCTTTTCCTTCTAGTTATTGAAAAAGAAGTCTTTTTGCTCATAGGTACCCTAGTTTTTCGGTTCAGTATCAAGGCAGTAGTGGATCACGAGCTCAGTGCACGTACCGGCTGTAAATGCTTCTTTAATAAATCATTGAACCCCAGAAACGAGCAAGTCCTGCAGATCGCAGTAGAGTCTTGTCCCTATTTTGTAGCCCTTCCCCCATACACCTATTCACTTTGTTCCTACGGGAATTCTATATCACTCCGATACTCTCCAGCTGCAACCGAACAAATCCAACGAAATGATAATAAAGCCGCTTGTTTCTCGTTTAAGCTACATCAAATTTATGGAATAAGGAAATGTGCACGCCAAGCGTGTGGCTGTTGGGACAACCCTTCCTAGACTGTACTCCATCATTGATCTAATAATTGCATACCAATAGTTCCTTTTTCCACTTCATGTACGTCTTCTTTTATGTCAGTGCGAAAAAGAGGAATGTGCCCGCCAAGTGTGTAGCTATTAGAATATCACTTTCGTTCAAACGATATGATCCTTTTCATCATCCGTTCTTATGATTTATAAAAATTATGAAACCCTGTTTTTCGTCAAGCTACATAAAACTCATGGAATCATTGTGCCATTCACCTTTTTTCTAAATTTTTTTCAAACAGTTTTTCCTTCTGTTTGCTAACTTATTCGTCAGTGTAAAATAGAGGGACGTGCACGCCAGGTGTGTAGCTCTGAAAAACTGATTTTCGTTCAAGGGGTACGACAATTTCGTTCATCCGTTAAAGAAGTCTTCCATAACATTATGACTTAATGAATATAAGGGGTTAAATAACTATACTAAAGGGTGAAAAATATACATGGGTAAGAGAAAAGGGGTGTCGGGGAGTTACGGTGAAAACACTTTCATTGATGGAACGAGAAACGTGAATATAAAATATGGAGGCGGGACCCTCTCTCGTACTTTCACGCTCGAGCTGGGTAATCTACATTTTTCCATTTAACGTTACGTAGGTAGGTACGAATAAAAATCCCTGCGCGGAGTATATAACTATAATACATTATATTGTATATATGTATGTATGTGTACAATAGTACCGTGTACTACAATCACGCCATAAATACATAGGCGAATTTTAGCTGACAGATAAATCGAACGATCTTTATCACGCTGCTGCACAGCGACCGGCACGTAGCCAAATAATATGTACCTAATTTTACCCGAGTCTCACCCCCAGGTTTTGTTCCTTTTTTTTCTTTCCTTATCCTGCTCCCTTTTTTCTCTCCTACCCTTACTGTTACTCAAAGTAACGCAATATTCGTAAATAAAATGGCACTGCCAATCCCCAGACGTACCCTAACTTCGCGTGTCAATTTTCCTAAACGAAATTTAAAGGCTCAAAATATGCCTTGCAGTATGGTCCGTAGGTATAACGTCGGGTCCCTGAAAAGCCAAGGGATAAAAAAATATATCGGGAACTATAATTGAAAATTTTTTAGACTTTACGGGACGGTTTGTTAATCACTTGAAACGATTTAGACTCGCTGAGAGAAGGTTTTAGAAAAAATTGTGCTAAGGGTGTACAACCCTTTCTAATATCGTTTTCGATTTAAGCTCTTATATATATTTTTCTTCTCGTTCATCGAGGTGTTTTAAAGTTATAATAAAATCGTTGTGATAAGCCGGGCATGTACCGGGTGTTCGTAAAGTAATAAGCGGAGGTTGAGTAAAGGTGATTACCGGGTGGCAGACAAATGAGGGAGGATTGGCGTGACTGGGATGTTGACGGGGGATGGAAGAATGGCGACTACCGACTGGCGTATGGCGTGTGGCATGGGGGGGTGTCTGGTGGAGACGCGGTTCGAGGCAAGGAAGACAGATGTCCGACGTCAAGGGGAGAATCGGAAAGTTATTTAAATAGAGAGAGAGAGAGGCGGAGGAGGAGGAATAAGGGAAGGACGAGACCGCGAAAAGGAAGAAAAAAGATGGAGCAAAAAAATAAATAAATAAAATAAAAAACATTCCATGGAAGGGAGACGAACGTGTGGGACGAGAGGACCTAGGAGTAAGGGATCCTTAAATAACATATTACGCGCTTCGCGGATCCTTCCTGCACCCTGTATGTCCGGAGCAGCCCAGACCCAGGACCTCAGATCCGGATTGCTCGACTCTCCAATGTCCCCTAGTCTTTTTACCTAAACTAGAAATTGAGTATATGAATTAAAAAAAAAAAAAAAAAACAGAGTTCGAATTGCGTCGAGGAATTTAACCAAGCGATAATTAGGATAGTAATTGATGGTTTTCTCGCTATTCTTTTATCCGGTAATTATCGCGGGGTAAAATGGGGTGATTTTAGTGACAGTTGCAGGAGAAAAAAAGATAAAGAATTTATAAAATTTTAACCACGACGTCATGCTCCTAGACTACCAACAGCAGAATAAGCAGAAGCAGCAGCAGCAGCGGCAGCTGGAATCGGCAGGGTGCGAGACAGCACTTCTTAGGCCACTTCGTATAGCCGGCCACTTCGCCGCGGTTCATTTCACATAATTTCACGTCTCTGGGAAAGTAATGCACTAACGAGTCGCGAGCCTTTGCAGTCGAGTTTAAAGTTAACTTGGAAAATCTTAATTCCAAAAGTTAAAAGCACGGGGGTAGCCTACCCATCTCGGCTCGCTGGGCAACCGCCAAGAATCTTGATGAGCCATTCATTTTTACCTCCTAAAGTGACTCTCTCTCCCTCTCTCTCACACACACTCTTCGACACTCTTTTACCACCTCACCCTCTCTCGTTATCACATCGAAATTTTATGAATAAATTCCTCCACTATATACTATATTTTCTACCCCAGATAGCTAGTTAATATACCCACTTTCTTTCTTTTCCTTTTCTTTTTCTCCTCCAACCAGTTACAATAATTATAATCAGTGGTACCTTTTTCGTAATGCCTTAAATATCGGCGTCTCGATATGTGTTGAGAGTATTAAATATTTATTGTATCAATTTTTTTTTTTTATCGCTCAATTAACGTTCGATTTTTCAATTTTACTCACAAATTAAGACATGGTTGAAGACTTCATCACATGCTTAGGAAAAAGTAGAAAACATTTTTTAGACGTGTTCGCAAGGCGTTCGAAGACTAGAAAATTTTTTGCCGCCATGCTCAAGGCATCCAAATGGCCAGAAACCAGTTTTAGACATGTTTAAAAGATGAGAAGGAATTTTTTTTCAACATGTTGAAGTCTTCCGGAGTCTTAAAAACTGTTTTTCAACATGTTCAAGAGGTTTGTAAACTGAACAACGGAGGTTAGACGTGTTCAATAAATCGGAAAACATCTATTTGGCCATGTTCAAGACTCTCAAGACGATTTCTGGACAAGTTCAAGACGTACAAAGACTGAAAAATAGATCAAGAGACACCTATTTCTGACACCTCGTCATTTTTAAGATCTCAAAGTGTGGAAAATGATTTATTTGGACATGTTCAGGATGTTTCAAGACTAAAAAACGGTATACGGACATGTCCGAAAGATCAGAAAGCAGGTATTTTGGAATGTTGAAGACCTCGAAAAATGTTCAAGACATCAAGAATAATAATTCCGGACGTGCTACTATTTTAGTAAACAATTAAAGTACAATCATGAAGACTAATTCGCGATTTTTTCGAGACATTGTACATGGACACAGGTTTGTGCAGTCCAAGGTGACTGTGTGCTTCTCTGTCTTACACCTACACATGAAGATTGTAAAAACTCCAGCCAACTTGGATTTACATTTATCAAGAAAGGAGTAAATAATATTTGACGTTTAATTTCACCCGGTAGGGGGGATTTCCGGGCGAGAGACTTGCAGCCAATAAGCTCTCGATGCAAAGAGAAAAAACTAGCCAGGAACTCGTCTGGCAGCTAGCTAAAGCTCAGTCCAAAACGCGGAAACACTCGACTCCTTTCAGACGACTGATTTATGTGCTTGGCAAGCTGGCCTTGCCGCCACCCCACTTCGAGCTTTCCCTCCCTCGCTCGCTCTCTCTCTGTCTTTTTTTTCTTCAGATACATTTCGACCCTCTGCTGCAGGGGTCGGAATTTTCAATACCCTATTTCTCTCTTTCTCTCTCTGTCTGTTCTTCTGTGTCCCGTGCAAGTATCATCAAATATGTAAAAATGCAATTAGACGATTTTTTGACACGTTTTCAACCCCCTGCCCCAAAGATAAGAAACCAAGAAGAAGACTGGAGCCTTTGGACGTGATAAGCTCTATTCTTCTATGCAGAGAAAGACACGTATGTAGGTATACCTATGTCTCTTATAAACCTGGTAGCGAGGTGCGGCGGGTGATGCTGCTGCTGCACGAAGAGAAATGAAATGCTGGTTCTAAAGAATGACAAATGGCAGCGTTGACGACGTGCGCGATGAGATTTCTGTGTGCACCGTTGGACTTGATGCGTTCAACGCCGCAGGAATATTTAATATTATGTTCCCTACCTATACCTACCCTCCCTTCCTCCCTCTTTATTCACCAGCATCTCCTCCTCCTTTCCTTCAACCTTCAACCCCGCGGATCTAAGCGACGTTCGAGATTTGGTGGACATAAGGGAAAGACGTGACGGGATACCAAAATTCCTTTACAACTACACAAACTGCGTATTATATCCCATATACAAGCCGCAACTTGGACTTTTCCTTTTTTATTTTGTTTTTTCTGTACCTTAAAATACGTCGTTACGCTGTGGTCCAGTTTCCAGAAAAACCACATCGTGCACCGTCATGTTATTTTGCAGTTATGGCAATTACATCTCAACGAGTATTAGTAATTATTATTTGGTCCATAAAATTGCATCAGATTTTTCGGCTGGTTAACCTCACATGGTATAGGATCCGGTGATAGTGGTTATAGTGGTTAATGGTACCTATATACTGTTCCCCCAATTCATCTCCTGCGAAACCATCACTGCGGTGGCATAGAGACTGAGATGGAGTTGGAGCTGGAGATGGAGAGAAAGGGAAAGACGAAATCTCGTGTCAAATGAGGGTCCATCAAATAAAGATGCAAATGCCACCACCTCAGCTCACCTCACCTCACCAGTCACCCAGTCACCAGTACCTTCTCACTGATCTCGCTAAAATAAGCATATTCTCTATTCAGTACTCTCTCCGTCTCTCTCCCCTCTTTCGCTATTTCTCTATTTCTCTCTTCCCCTCTATCCCTCTCCCTTACACACCCTCAGTCATACCTACCTACCTACCTAACAGCTGGCTTGACGGCATTGAGATGCACTTTGAATCATAATAGCAGTCACACTGTGCATGCTAATGGAAGATCACAAACGACAGGTAGGTATAGGGGAACGTGGGGTACGAATGCACAGTATGTATGTATGTTACTACTGTAATGCCACGTACGCGATAAGGATTCGACATCGGAGAGGGGAAAATGAAATGATCATGAAGTGAAATTTTGTAATTTTCCATTTCCTTTCATTTCTTTCAAGCGTTGGATTCCTTTTCATGTCACATTCCAGACTCCGAAATGTCTGCATCAGTTGATGTAGATCGAAATTTGACTTGCCTGGAATATTTTGAACATCATGCCTTTCGAAAAAATTTTGCAATCTTCCCTTTCGTGTTTTTCATCATTTTTTGGATTTCTTTTCATTTTTCTACAGAATTTCAGTGTCCATATGTTACACAGCAGACTCTGAAGTATGAGCTGGGACAGTGAATGTGACCGTTTGATAGTTGACTAAAATATTTCGAACGACATCCCGCCTGGGATTTTTTTTTTTTAATTTTTTATTTCTTTTCAATTTCTTTTTCTAGTGTAGGTATCTAGTAAAGGTATTAAGTAAAATACACGAAATGTTGTTAGAACAAGAGATGCGATGGTGTGCTGGTGCACAGCCGTTCTCCCTGAGCTGTAAAAAAAAACCGAATTTATAAGTCTGCCAATTAAAAAAGTGAGACGAGAAAGAATGCAGAGGTATAAACAAGATAATAAAAGATATGATGATAAAAAAAACCCAAAAAACAACCAAAAAAACCGAATAAAAAAGGTGAAGAAATCTCATTCATAACTTTTGCTTTCATGCATACCAAATTATTGCGCATGAAGGTATATACCCTTCCCCCCCCTATCTACTACTCTTCGTTCTCTTATTCTTCTTCTTTCTGTCTTCTTCTTCTCGTTCCTCTCTTCGGGTTTTCTCTCTTCTTTTATTTTCTTTTTTTTTCTCCTGTTGCCACCCTCACTTTTCTATAATTACTCACTCCAACGCCGGGCAAAGACAACCCCATGCGGTACCCCAACCTTCACGGTCTACCGAGTCTTTGTCAGCTGAATCCACACACACTACTCGGGGTTTAATATTTGTGTCAATTTTTTGTTATTTTCTTTGGGTTGATTGTAATTTTTCTTTTATATTATGAGGTATGAAATGACGAGGATTATGCAAAATTATGGTGGAAAAGATAATTATACATGCGGTATGGGATTAAATCGAACTTTGAAATTATAATTTGTTTGTCTGCATTTTTCAGTGGCAGCATCGCGGTATTCCCTGCTTCGGACTCGACTGTGGTACGGGGGTGTGCAATGAGGCAATTCGGGAAGGAGGATTCTTATATTAGCATTCGGTAATGGGCCTGTCACCGCCTGTTTGTAAATGGTAAATGGTAAATGGTAAAAGGTAGGTAATCAAAGCGTGGTAGAGAACGACGACGACGACGACGACGACGACTACTCGTCTACCATTTATAGACGGCAGAACAGCCAGCCAGCAGCAGAAAATAAATATATATATATACATAAGAGAAAGGAGGTAAGAGAATAAAGAAAAAAAGAGTAAAAGGACGTAAAAGAATGAAGGAAGGAACAGGACCTTGTTAGGAGTCCATCCCTGAGATTCCCCGACCGAGACTCTTAATGCGATCTCTAAAAATTCCCAGGCTAATTATGTATAAATTGTGTCTGAAGCGTATTTCTGCACAGTCCGTTTCATATATCGCTTATGTACGAAATCATCGATACTTACTTTTCTGGTAAATTAATTAACGAAATTTAAACTTGCAGGCAAAAAGAAAATTTGCCAAAAGCTTTGGACGATTTCGAGCGAGCTTTTAGGAATTTTTGCAACAAGATTCATGAGAATTCCAAATGATGAAAATATATTTCAAGGAAAAAAGCAATCAACGTTACAGAAAAAAAAAAGCCTCCCACTGTAACACAATATGATGTAACTCGTTGGCAATATGTGCGGAGACAATTGGGTGGCATGCAGGATGATCCCTGGTACATCGAATAAGTGACAAAAATCCGTGGGAACTTTTAGGCAACTAATAAGTGGGCTCAAAGAAAAAGAAGAAGTAGAAGAAGAAGAAGAAGAAGAGGAGGATGAGGGGGAAGCAGAGTGATCAGATTGGCCCTCTCTTTCCGTACCTCGTCTAACGGTCGCAATCAACTAAATTGTCAAACTTCCAAAGTAAACACACACGGTTCACTCCTGCCCTGTCTCAACCCCCGATAAAACCCGCACCCCGAATCCCCCTCGCGCCAGAAAAAAAAAGAACAGTTTAGCTCAACTATCGCTAAAGAAATATAGCTGGTTATTACTGTATATCTATCTAGCGATATTATTTCTGAGCTGGGATCAAGATATTAGCTTCTATCAGATGGGTTAACACCCTGCAGCTGCACCCTATTTCTTACGATGGGGCAAATAATTATATATATATTTTTTTCTTTTCTTCATATTTGCCTTCGATAATTCAAATTTTTGGTCAAAATGTTACTCATATTTTTTTTTTTTTATATTGTTATTTATATTCTGTTAACAGTTTTGAGAATCGATGAAACTTGTTTTATTTTTTTCAAAAGCCTGGGGAATGTCACTTTGAAGATTTTTGTTTGTTAATTGAATATACGGGCGTGACTGCAACAGCATTCACTGTGTGAGCAGGTTTTAATTTCCGGTTTGTAGAAAACGGACGAACTGCAGGCTGCTGTTCTGGATAGTGCAGTGGTAGTGGTGATAGTCAGGTGAACACGATGACCACAGTACATTTATATCCGATGGAAACAAATTGCAATATGTAGGTTGGGTGTCTGATCAGACTATACTCGTTGAGAGTAGGTAGGTATGTACGTACGTAGGTTGTTATGAAACGATGATAAAATTGCATCATTATAGATTAATAATCGGATAGACACGAATACCTTTAGTATAGCTATATTGATCTGTGTATATATTAATTTATGTACTTACCTCAACTGCGCGTTAAGCGGTTACACTGAACATGCGTAACATGGTGAATAATGTGCTGAAAAACGTTCAGAGTACATTGAAATCTGCGATATTCAACTGAAAAATGCCGAAACATGCGAAAACTTGATATTAAAAAGAGTAGAATTCATTGAAATCAGCAATATCAAGCGAGAACATGTTCTGAAATCAGCAATATAATATTAAAACATTCTTGAACATGTTCTGAAATACATTGAAATAATACGAAGCTGAGACATGTTTAAAAAATACTAGGATGTATTAAAATCACCAATACGAAACCGACACATTCTTAGAAGTGTTCTAGAATGCAATGAAATTAGCAACACGAATCTGAAACATATTTGAAAATGTTCTGGAAAGACTGAAATGTATAAAAATTCGCCGGATGAGGCTCCAAACATGTTTCAAAAATTATCAAAACACATTAAAACCACTCACACGAGGCCGTAGAATGGTGAAAAATGCTCAAACATGTTGAAAAAAAAACTAGTACCCATGAAAATCCGCAATACGAAGCAAAAACTAGCTGAAACATATCAATGTTCATGTTTTGAAGTAGACTTAAATACGTTAAACTTATTGAAAAAGTTTAAAATACATCGACATCATTGACAATGTGTTGAAAAAAAGCTGTGAGACATTTCGAAATCGATTGAAATGTTTGAAATTTAGCAATATTGAATAAAAAATCGCGGAAACATGTGAAAACAGACTGAAATGAGTTGAAATAAGCCTGGTTAAAAAAAAACAGTGTAAAGTTATCAAGAATGATATGAAATAAAATCGTCTGGAACGGGTTAAGATTATAAAAAAGAAAATCCTTTTCAGGTCATGCGACAAGATATAATTATATTTGCTCGATAATTATCTATATTTTCCTCATCTCCTGGGGTTATTCCGAGAGGTTTTCTTAAACGACATTTCCCGCAAGTTTGCGTGTATAGGTACATATACTATGTAGTTAGGTACATAAAATAAGTTGTAAAAAAAAATAAAAAAAATAAGGTGAGAAAAGAAGTGGGTAATTTTCTCGGACGTAATAAAAGTGAAAGTAGGTGGGTATCACTGCACCGAGTGAGGTAGATGGTATAGGTATATAGCTGTATAGGTGTGGGTATATATATTCTCAATTTATATACCCATCTAGCCACCTATCAACCCCGCGGTAAGGTTTTCTGGGGTGTATTAGTATCCGCACCGAGGCTTAGGCTCAGCGGTTTAGGTCCAGTTTTGTGACTCGTCTCGTCGAACGTGGTCAGTACCTGTAACCTGGGGGTAAGGGTGATCCCTCTAACCCCTGGTAACAACCCCGTGGTATAAGACGAGGTGAAATCTCAAACCCAGGAATAAGACGCGAGGTCTCATAAAATTGCATGAAATTAGGACCGCAGAAAACCACATAAAAAAATTTGTCACATAGTTAAAATGAGATACAGCTGTATATGTATATACTATATACCATATCAACGTCCAATGTACACTACTCCAGGCCTCCCGAAAACAAATCCCATTAGCCTTCACATACCAAAGAGTTCATTTTTTTTTTCTCCTCTTGGTTTTGGTTTTTTTTCTCACACGGATGTACATACATATATATCTGCTCGAGACTGGGTATTGTGTGTACGGACCATTCACCAACACATCTTCAAGCCAGCCTTCCAAATAGACGCATTTCATATTCTACTAATAATCATCTCATCATAGATCATCTTGACAGGGCTTGTAGAAGATGAACGAACGAAACCAACGACTTGAACCGATTCTGTATGAACAGACAGAGAATGACTTGCTCAAGTCGTACGTACGTACCTATGTGTCTATTCGTGAACGTGGAAAATAGCATACCACTAGCTGTATATAACGATAAGGAAGAAAATATTGATTATGTTTATTATCCTGTCAATTTTTTTTTTTTTTTTTTTGGGGGGGGGGGGAGGGGGGTCTGCTTTGATAGATCCGTGAAATAAATTCCATGGATCATATAGTAAGAAGCCGTGTAGAATTTATTTTCAAATCGGTATAGCTCATATAAGGTGATATACATTTTTTGTTGTTGTTGTCATGTTCATTTACCTTACGATTAGTTATAGTTGTTTTTGTATCTTGTACGAGATTATACTTTGTATGTATAAAATTATGGATAAAAATCGGAACCCGTGACGACCAAGCGGGAAATCGGTTACGCCGCTAATGGCAAATGGGTCGATGTCCTTCGACTTGGTAAGTGGGACATTTCGCAGCGAGGATCCTGCGGCTGATCAAATTAAAACGTGACGAGACACATGGATCGTATTAATTGGCTCGGAAGTACTGAAATCCAATGAAATCCAATGCAATCCACTGATATACTCTACATCTACTACTCTGACTGCATATTCAATTTATTTACAACTCCAACAGCATTCGATAATTTAATCAATCGATGACCTAGTATCACGTAGATGTTTCCGTCATTTATGCATACATATTTTATTATAAAACATCGCCGTTACTTATATACTCATTTTAGAATTTGAGAATACATAGGTACCCCAATTTTTCGAAATTTTTATGTCAAGGATCCCATACGCGATCGTGTCGTGTTAATTAATTTCCTTCGATTCGTGAATTTGATTATTATTTTTAGGTAAAACAAAATCTGATACATATGTTCTTCTGGGTATTTTTTATATATTATATTTTATATACATAATCATATATTCACGTTGTTAGTGGGATATAAAGAAACTCCGAAGGCAGTGCAGGGTAATGTCGAGATTACGAAGGTCGTGGTGGTTGTAGTACAAATGGAAATACCCCGATCAAAGCCATGTATGTATGTACGTTATTATTTTTATACGACTATTCTACGATTTTAAAATTCATTTATTTCACAGGATTTATAATAACTATGAGGTCAACATCGGCGTCCTTAGTATACCAATCCTCGATCGAGATACAAATTATTATCAACTTTTATAATTTATCAACGAACACTTCCTGAAAATTATATTCACGAGTATCTTCAGGATCTCAGACTCTAAGATTTTAAAAAATTGTAAATAAATTCTCTAATTTCTTGACAAATTCTCATATTCGATCAACACTTCACGAATACAGGTTTCATAGATTATTCTCCTCTAAAGTTTACAAAATTTTATATACAATTCTCAAAAATTCTTCGAATTTCGTGAATTTTATTACCGATTTTACGAATTCTCTCAAAATTTCATTGAGACTCGATTTCGATGTCGAATAATTTATTGATTTCTTTTTACACTATTGAATCTCAAATTTCATAACATTTTTTGTAGATTTCTTTCAGGTTTCGATAAAATTTCAAGGATTTTGAGAGTTTCCTGTTAATTCAGCAAATTTCTCATCTTGAGAATTTCTATTATAGGAAAAAACGAAAACAGAAAATGAGCTTGGTACGATTTTCTAATCGAGCTGACTTCTGTGGTCTAGATTTGATATTTTTTTTTCCTGCAAATCTGTGGTCATGTGTGTTACGCATATACATATAGAGTATAATAAAATTGTATGAGTATTGTTTGCTTTATTCCATCTCGTTTGTAGTTTTTATCGAATCACTGAATTATGTGCAATTAACTACACGCCTACCTCGAGGTAGCCACACCGTATAACGTTCCTAATTTAATTTACCTTTTCGATATTTTCCCACCCATTAGATCATTCGATTTAACGTTGACCAGAGTAAAGAAGAACCGTCAGCTTGGCGCTGATGCCCAATCAAATTATATCTCTTCCACGTGTACACGTATGTGTACACTACGTACAAACACTAATGCTGAAGCAATGCGAGTTCCTTATAGCTTATACGTACTTTTGCTCTCATTTTTACTCTTACTTTTTCCTATTAGGCTGACGCTGCAGACAGCATCTGAGATTCCCTTGTTTTATTAACCCGCCTTTGGTCGTCTTTTCGTCCCTAATATTTCCTGTTTTGAGGGTGCAAGGACCCAGCGATATTTTACGTGCCTGAAATGGCAAAAACTGAAGGTAAACGATTTTTTGTATTTTTATTCATGTATCGCCGATTTTTTATCGGAGATCGTTACGAGGCAATTAATCCCCTCAGCAAAGTCCCGAATATGGTATCTAAAATCGGCTTTACAATGGGTGATAAAACGCTACTGTGAAGGCAATGCGGATGTTCGTAAGCCGGAAGTTGCCTGAGGCTCTATTCGACCGTTACGACGACGACAATTGACAAGGTGAGTTTGATTTTACAGCCGCAGAGAATTAATCAGGGACAGAGAAGCCAGTCGGTTCGAATCGGTAACCAGAAGTAGGTTCGCAGCAAAAAAAAAAAAAAAAAATTTCAAGTCTAGAAGGAGGAGGTACAGGTGTGGGTGAAAAAACATCCAACCGATTTCATCGTTCCCTTTTATTCATACATCAACGAAACAGAACAAGAAGAAGAAAAAAGAAAAAAAAATTTACTACCAAACGACGCGGCAGTTCGTCAGCGCCATTTTGAAGTTTTGAAACAAACGATCTGTGTCATTTTTTTTTTTTCGTGATCGTTGGAACGGTTATTCATATCAGCAGACGCGGTGGTGCGCAAGTCCTTCATATCGGACTAGTAGATAGGTGCTTGCAGTCATAGCGATAAAGGTGTCGGATCGGTAACAGCCGATTTTTGTTTTCATTACTTATTTCTTTCCTCACACGTTCGAAAAACCGGTTGATAAAATGGTTCCTTCTCTCCATGGGCTTGACCTTCCGCTTCTTCGGCTCCATCTTCCGCGTCGACACGCGAATCCCAGAAATAAATTTCATTCAGTTCCGGGGGACGCGCAACAGCTCGTGAGATCATCTCCTTCGGGCATTATTTTAAACTCGCTTCAAGGTCCCGGTAAAATTTTTGCCGGTGGATTCAACTCCTTTTGAATTTCCTCGAGGGTCTTACCCTTAGTTTCGGGCGACAGCCAGAACACGAACAACGTACCGCTCGCACAGCACACAGAAAATATCCAAAACGTCGTGTGGATACCGGCGATCGAGTTTATCGCTTGGTAACCGAGCGCGACAGCGAAGGCGAATATCGAACCGACTATTATACCGCAGGCAACTGCCGGACCCTTGACATTCGTCGGGAACAATTCACCGAGAAGAACGTAAGGCAGGGTGCCGATCCCCAGTGCAACCATAACCTCGTATGCAATTAGTGCGACGATCGGCAGCCAGGTGATCGATGAAACGTCAGCGTGAAGTTGGTACTTTAGATAGAAGAAGAGACCCTCGACTCCCAAGGCCAGAGCTGCAGCCACGCCAGAAGCCAGCATCAAAGGACGTCTTCCTACTCTGTCGACCAGACCAGCAGCAACAAATCCAGCTACCAGCTGAGCACCGCCTAGTACAATGACGGCCTCACTTGGAGCAAGGGAGGATCCACTGTGGCTGAATATCTCTTGAGTATAAGCGACGATCGCCATGTGTCCTGAGAATTGTTGGGTTGCTTTTAGTCCCAGGAGGATCAGCAAGGCTCTTCTATTCCCCCGAGTGCCAACAAGTTCGAAGATCGCGTTCCTCGATGACTTTTGACCTTCTATAACTGCGTCCTTCATCGACGTGATGTCCTCGCGAACGGTTTCTGGCTTGACAACTCTTCGCAGTCTCATCAGCGCTTGTTCAGCCTCGTCGTCTCTTCCCTTGATCAGAAAGAAGTAAGGGGTTTCCGGCATGAATATGAATGTTGCAACGAACGTCAATGGGACTACCATCGAGACCAGATTCAATTGCCAATATGGTAGGTAAGCGCCAACCGCTGTCACGAAGAGGGTACCAACGTTGGTCGACATTTTTAGAAAAGTACCTAGCGCTCCTCGGATATTTTTGTCGGCTATTTCTCCCAGGTATATAACAGCCACGTTGTAAATACCCCCGTGTCCGATACCGGCAACGAATCTGGCCAGGTACAGAGTGATCACACTCTTTGCCGCTATGACTAGGCCCCATCCGGCCAATTGCGGAAGCGCGAAAGCAAGCAGAGAGTATTTTCTACCTAGACGATCAACGCATACACCGCTTATGAAGGAGGCTAGTATTCCGCCCAGTGTGTAGAGCGAGGCCACCCAAGCACCCTGACCCTTTGTCACAGGAAATTCAGAGTCGGGTCCTGTGAGGTGTGGCAGTGCTGGAGATGTCCATCCCAGATGACCACCGCAAGCCATGACCCCGATGCAAGCTGGAACAAAAAAAAGAATTCGATTTTAAAGTTTAATATTTATTATGGAATATCGTTCAGTCGGGGAGAAAGTTTAGTGGTTAAACGGACAGGATGGATGTACTCGGTACTGGGTTTAAAACGGCTATGGGTTATAATAACAATAATTATATATTAATAATCAGTCATTCTCTTATTGCTGATTCGAAAGCCAGTCAAGGTTTTTATTATATACCAGCCCAATTTAGTCCGGTCAAGTTTTAGCGGTAAGAAACTCAACATGTTACTACCTCTAATTGGACTGAACGTTTCGCCAAACAAGTTAATATCGCCTTTATTTTTTACCGGCTAATATCTGCTTCGGACACAATGTACAAAACCGAATATCGCTTAACGCGGTTCTATCTCGCTATGCTAATTACACGAGTCGTCTGAAAGACATTGCCAAGATTTGCGATGCAAAAGCAGTCGAAAACACTTTTTGTTGGTCAAAAAGAATGGTTTGGGATTCGAAACACTCCACTGTCCATCGTCAGTCTGGAAGGCTGCCCTTCAGTTTGGGATCAAAACACACCGACAATTTGTTTTGTTCAATTTATGGTTGCAAAAAGTCGATTATCGGAATGTGAAATTCCATGATGAGCATGAGGATGATTGCGCAACCGGTTCAACCGGCAAATACTCTGTAGACACCAAGTCTGCGGATAAAACCAGGTCAGCAGCACTAGCAGCTTGAGAATCTCGGCCACGGGGCGCGGACGGCCACTTGCAGTTATTGGACTGACTAACGATAACGGTCATACTACGTACAGCTCTCCAGGAATTAATTGCCGATTCAATTCGCGCGCCGTAACGCAATATGCCGAGGTGTGCTGGTCAAGTGTTAGCTTTTTTTTAATTGCAAAACTATTCGCGTGAAAATTATGACGTGTTGACAACGAAGAAGTCGGAAGTCGAATTTCCACTTCCTGAACCGAACCGAGGAAGTTTATTATCGCGGGGAGAGAAACCGATTTTTTTTTCTTCTTTTATATGGGAAAAGAGACAATGCGACCAGATGAAAGAATGACTGTGATTAGTTTTTGCGGTACGAATCGAAATCCTGCGCGAATGTTTTGCCAGTGAATATAGCTGACGTTGATCGTGGGTCGCTTTCTAACACTCTCGCAATATAAGCAAGTTGAATGAGTGTGTGGGCATGCCTGAACCTAAATAATACTGGTGCAGTAATGACGTGAAATCAGTTGAACAGGTTGAACAGGAAGTAGTTCCAATAATTGGGGGTTATTAACATTATGTGCTAAGGTAGTACGGACACCTCGCCGGCGTTGACTTCCAAGTAACAATTTTATGCACGTACTTGATATACGCCTCTGCATAACATGTCCAGGAATTTTTTACGACTGTAAGACGTCCGACACACACGTCTTGAAAAATAATCCAAAAATTCGAATATGCAAATGGAAGTGCGACGTTGATAAAATTCGATTCATACATTTCCGGTAAACGTTACCTGACTTTATTTGGAAGCAAAAAATCGGCGTCTATATTCACGAGAAAAAACCTTTACCGAGATGCGAATGACCCGGAAAAACTGAGGCCGTTTTTATTATCGAATAAATGGTAGTTTATTACAGATTTGCCGATTGTAAAATGCGAACAGAAACTGGCTAGAGTATAAGACACCCAGTATTTCTCATAGTGAATAATTAACGATCGGTAACTGTAAATAAAAATAGTTCTCGATCTAGACGATTAATTTTTTTGGTTCTTTTCGTGCACGCCTTTCTTCTATCAAGGGCATCGTTCCCGTACATTCAGATGCCTGTGCCATTACACAAGCGATTTCAAGGTCTGATAGAATGTGAAAAATTTAGCACAGCTATGAAGCCCGGATGTTACCTTCGTCAGGTTTTATCAATCTTATGATGATCTGACAAACTGAAAAGGCTTATCATCATAATTTAGAGATCAAGAAGTTTAAGCTCTGAGAAAATCTCGACGAAGCCGCAATATCTATCTTGATACTTGAGACACACTCACCACTAACAGCAGCCGCGAATTGTAGCCATTGACTGCCACGCTCCGTGGGGACTTCCTGGCTCTCAAGTTCCTGCTGTTTCTTAGCGTTTATCCCTCGGTTTGAACCCTCTCTTGGGGCTTGGACATCCTCGTCCGGGCTTGATGCGGAATCGGCGCCGATTCTCCAGCACGAAAATATCTTCAGATGCATAATTTATCGGGTCTTATTTATGCTAACCGCAAACAATTATTGCAACGATCACTTATAATCGGTTATAAATCGAGTCAGACAAACGGCGCACACTTATTTTTAATCTTTCAAGATTTAAGATAATTGATAGACACGTTTCTTATTATTCTTCTCGGCCTTGTTGTTCTTCTTGTCAGTCGTCGTCACTAAAGGTACCGGTAATTTTATCGGATTCGAAAGCTCCGTTGTCGGCGAAATTTCTAAGACGGATTCACAATTGTTCGACGATTGATCCTGCGGTTTAATATCGGCGATCGTTGCGAGATCGTTATTTAAAATTTTTCTGCTGCTCTCGAGTTCTAAGGTCCCAGGATCGGTCCGGATCGAAGAACTGCTCGATGAGAGTGAAGTTTCTTATTGTTAATAAACCGAGTAATGTATCTGTTTACGGCACGTGGTGCCGAACTGAACCGATCCGGGGTCCGACTGAGCCTTTAAAGCCGATTGAGTGACAGGTGAAGCGGTGGGGACCACAAGTGACCACGCGACGCGACCCTACGCGTATACACTCGGCCTCGCCCGATCCTTCTCCCACCGCTCGTACGTACCATTACGATCACGATAAATTGCAGACATTCCGGCAACAGCCAAGACCGATCGCAATACCCCCCTGCCATGCTATGCCATACCATACCATGCCGATCCCACATCCGTGAGTCTTCACCAGGCTACTCGCTTATCGTCAATCTACAATCGCGTATCCATACATTGCAGGCCCCAGGCTGATCAGCGAAAAAATGCGGAACGCAACTCGCCACGTGTTTCTTGTTCCTTGCCTTTACCACCTGATCGAAACATCACGTGATTACCGAGCGTACCTGGCCGCGCATTCCGATCTTAAATGCCATTATCTTCGAGTCGGATACAAACAACGTTTAGACCATTGAATAACAGTCTTTTAACACTCGGCTCATTCAGCAATTACATTATTATTTTTTTCTTCAACCCACATTCAGATCGGTTTTGCAAAACTTACAATCCTAATCGGACAGATTTTTCTGATCGATTTTTTTTCTAAAGCAGCCTTGATTTCGATCATCGGTTAACTCCCTCAAATTTTTTTCTTCTTTTTTTGTCCTTCGGACAACCGATTTTATCCTCCAACTATCCAGCCGGTTTCTCAACCGATTTTCCACTCATCTTTCGGCATATTGATCGCGTGATTCTTGACCCGTTTTTCTTTTTTTCTTTTTTTAACACAGCAGCTTTCGTGACTCGATTGCCTCACCGATTATCTTACTCTTCGTACAACCGATTCAATATTCGATTATCGGGTCGATTTCTCAACTGATTTTTTCCTCATCTTTTAGCATATTCATCGGCCGGGTTATTACTCGTTTTTCATCTTTTCTTTTGACACAACTGATTTCGTTGCTCGATTAATCCGCCGATTATCTTCATCTCTCGCTCCTCATACAACGGATTCAATTTTTCGAGTATCGAACCGATTTCCTAATCGATTTTTTACCCATCTTTCAGCAGATCAATAGACCGATGTTCGATTTATCTCTCAACCGATTTCCTACTCCTATTATTTTCTAACCGATTTTTTCATAGTCACGAACCGATTTGTCATATACGATGATACCGAGAATCAAGTAATACAGGGATGTAGAACTAGATTCTCGTCATTGGTTTTCAGGGCGGGTATAATTTGCCCCGGTCTCTCCTCGCGATCGTCAATAGTATAATTACACACTCGATTGCTGCACACACATCAGCAGCAAGGTAGCGGTCACACATGCGTGCTCGCTAACCACACGCTTCCTTGGGCCAGTCTAACAGGCTGCGAAATGCCGTCGTTATGTCAGAACTGCATTCCAATCTACCGCGGGCAGCCAATTGCCATGACGTCAATAAGTCCCATAAATTTTTCGCGATTTTTCGTAACTATCTGACAATGTCGATAAATGATAATTATCGTAATTATTTTCGATTATGGTTTTTTTTTTATTTTTTTATTTTTTTTTTTTATTATTTCATTGGCCAATATATACGATATTTCGCAATCGAATTATCCTCATCGTTATACACACTTCACATATCCTAACAATAATAATATTAATACTCAATTAATTTATTTCGGTCATTGAATATGGTATATATATATTGCAAAATATTTCTTTAATTATTCAATCAAACCACATCGTATACATGCATGATGCATATTGTATTTATATTCGCAAATATTTCCTTGAACCAAAAACTGTAAACACGAAACGAAGTCGCTAACTCAATTTCCAAATATCATCATATTGTATAAACACGCGATACTTGGGTGCTGTAAGGTGTTTTATCACACGTGCCCAGTAATGTCCACTTACTTACTTACTTAGTAACTTACCATTGCTTGTTCGGACAATCGGCCAAACACGATGAGATCACGTGTAGCTTTTCACTAATTTCTACGAATTATCATTCCACATTCCACTACACGCTTTATACCGTTTCGACAGTTCAAATTTGCCATTAAACTATATGTAACAACGTTCTTTTTTTTCTTGGAAAAATTTTTGCAATTCCATAATTTTTTATTTTTATCTTCTATGTCATGAGAAGTAAGAAGCAAAAACAAAAATTGAATTAATTGATTGTTGAACTGCATAATTGGAGTATTGGCAATAGTTCTTTGGTAATGGCAACTTTGGGTATGTTACATTTGCCAAATAAATTCCAGAATATTGGCTGACAAAGGTCTGAAGCACATACGTAAATGCATGCATGTACGTTACGTAATTTTCAGGTAACATAGTATCGTGGCGTTCCTTCATGTTTTCCTCCTCGAATATATATCTATATAGGTAAATCATGTATGTCTAGGCAGGTACTAGATTTTTCTACTTTTTTCTTTTTTTTTTTTGGTTAAATATATTTTTCTGTTCATTCGAATAGCTGCGGGAAACTGGAAGTACGTATACAGGATAAATCAGGAAAAAATAATAAAAAATTATATTGAAAAAGAGGTTGACGATGAAAGAAGTTACGATACGTCTATATAATTATACATATTTTATGGAATTTAATAATGTATGTACATACATATTTAAGCGTCATTTAATTTTTATATAAAAATAATATGATTATATAATGTGATGACAAAGTTCGTTGTACTTGGTTCCGAAAAAAAAAATAAAAAAAAATCGCTTGACGATTCGATGTTTGATTAATAGAAAGAGGGTAGGGAAGGAGGAATAAATTTAAAAAAAAAATAATGAAAACATAAAAAATAGTTAATGTTCAATCATCTCAAGTCTTCTCGTCGATAGCCCGCACGTACTAAATAATTAGTAAAACATCAACGAATAGATATTTATGTGAATATAAATATTGACCGTAAAGAAGAAGACAGAAAAATGAAGGATGTGTTATTAAATCAATATATGTGAGCCATTACTAGAGGTATTTTCTTATTCTTGTTCTTTTTTACTTATTTCTTTTACATACTTCGTTTTTATTATTCCTCTACTTCTACTTCTACTTATTCATAGTCTTCTTCTTTTTTTTTTTACTTCTATTCGACGCCTCGGAGATATAGAATTCTTCAGTTTAAACTCTGCGGACTGACGAGTATGATAATTAATTCTGTACATCAACCACATATATAGCTGTTATGTCTTCTCATTTTTCAAAACAGTTTTGTATATATAATAACTTCTGGACAATTTATTAAAATTCGTCTATCGTCCGGCAGACGATTCGAAACAAAAAAAAAAAATGTATATCAAAAAGAAACTGTATTTTGTTTTACTGAAAAAATTCCTCCCAAAACTAAGCTCCTAAAATTTACGAAAATTAAAGGAAAGAAAAAGTAGAATATAGAACAAAAATTTGTCTCCGCACACACGAGCCTGATTTTTTTTCTTCATTTTGTTTTTTTTCTTTTTGCGAAGTCAGAAAAAAATCTTTCCTCAATTTTTCGTTCGATATTATTATATTCTTGTGTTATTTTTTCTTCTGTTTTTTAAATTGATATTTTTGAATTCCCCATAGAGTTTTCGGTCTTGTCACGTACCGTATAACATACGTGTATACATAAGTTTCTCAGCGAGTTCTTAGCATCGCCGTAAGGTCATACGTGACTGGTATAGACCAGAACCGGAAACGCGATGTAATCTTTTAGGGAACTTGACCCCGTCTCTATAGTAATACGGAATGACGAATCGGTAGTTGGAATAATCTATTATTAGTAACAAAAAATAAAAAAAATAAGACAAAAAATAAGAATCGCCGTTATTGAGGGAAACTCTTGAACGTGATCGATGACATTTGACGCACCTTGGATATATATATTGACGATGCAAATTTTCCTAACCACACCAGGAAAAATTTTCTTTTAAATCAAACCATAAATTATCCCCAGGGAATAACCGCAAGGTATTATATAGGTATAAGTAATAACTGCGGATCAAACCCGACCATACAATGAATAGGGAAAGTCATCGATGTCAAATACGTAGATAGTTAATTGATTCATGGTACCCGGTTTCACACAGTCGCAGGATAAAGTTTGCAGAAAAAAAGTGAGAGAGAGAGAAAAAGAAAAAAAGAAGAAAAAAAACTATACGGAGAAAGGAAAAATATTGATAGACTCTTCGAAATTTTTACTAATTAATTGATTTCTTTAATTGCAGTGCAGGCGAATGGTATAGGTCGACGAGTATACGTCGGTATATGCTTGTTGAGTAACCAAATCACGGGTCTATAGACCTGAAGAGTGTGATTCACCATTTACGATTTACGATTCAAGATTCATGTCGAATCGTATGCAATGCACAGAATAGTCCAAGTTCCGTCTATGCCGTCAGGAAGCTAATCAATTAATTTCAGTGTTACTTCTGTGACTAATTGTGCATTTTTTTTTTTTTTCTTGCAGGAGTCGACAAATTTTTAAAATCTGATCAAAGAATTGTCGAAAATTCAATTCGATCCAATAGGAAAATGAATGAAATCATCAATCGAATCTTGAGATTCGTTTATTAAACTGAGAGAAAAATTGGTACAAATTTTTTTTCTTTCGAACATTATAACGAAACGAATAACTTGAGGAAATGTTTTTTAAAAATGTGATAAATCTGATGTTGGAAAGTCTCTTAAAATCTCTCGGGGAATGATGGGTCTTTCTAGCTGGAGTCTAATCCTCATTTTTTTATTACCACACGTCGAAGAATCTCGTAAAGAAGCTACAGTAAGGATATTAATTAATAAATTAAAGGAAAAAGCAACTAGCTCTGGTAATGAGAAAGCAGAGGAAAGAATTTTCTTTTTGTTTCATTGTAGTCTTCCAAAATTTTAATCTGTTGATCAATTATCGTTTTCGTAGTTAGTTTCCGTAGCTCCTTGAACAGCTGGGAGGCCATCCTGTATCTATTCAAGCCTAAAGATAAATAGATACACATGTGTAAGCCGCGTGCTGATATGACGTAGGTAGCCAGGCTCCAAGAAAGTCTTACCACAGAAAAACCGCGCTGTGCGGAATACCAGAGTGATATTTGACGTAGTGTACCTATACCAGTGATTTGGATATATTTACAACGCGCGTTTCGCGAATAATTTTTTACCGGGGAATACTACGATATCTAAAGATAGTATCCTTATAAAAAAGAAACCAGTATTTTTTTTCTTTTTTTTTTTTAACTCGGTATTTTACTGCTTCGACAAGATTTTTCCCTGTTGCTATTTTTTTTTTGGGCTTGTTTATTTATGTATGGTAATAAAACTGTCCAATGTTCATAAACGATATAGAAGATATCTAATGTTACCCACTTTTCTGTATTACAAGTAATAGCCATGTGCGTAAATTCAACGTTTATGAAACAAACATTTTATACAGTTACAGAGGTGACTATGAAACTGATATTGTTTTTTCTTCAACGGAAATTTGCATTCTCCTTAGCATCAACATGTCGCAAACGTTGAGCCGATTCCAACGATACCCCACAAGGCATAATTCCAATAATCGAATCATGAGAGGTATATTACCATGTTGAGAAAGAACAGCTGCGCGTCTAGCGCGTAGCGCGCTACAGCGCAACGGCGCAGTACTGCATGCGTAGCGTCAGGCGTGCGTATCGTAATTCAAAATGCGATATTTCCTCATTGCATAAACGGAATTGTACTTTGTTGGGTATCGTTGGAATCGTCTCACCGAGCTCTGTAACTTCGTACAATTAATATCACTGAAAAAAGATGAAGGGGTTTTTCCGATTCCGTATTTGCTATTTTTTCACCGTTAATACTGGCCTGTGTTTTATATTTTTAATGCAAATTTCAAGTTCCACGAATAACGAAATGGAAAAACCGTCCGGGCACTCGCAAGTAGTGTACGTGTGTATACGTATAAATATAATTAGGAATTCCTCGAAGTAGCCCGCGCGTTGATTGTTTATTTGTTGATATTTTATCGTCGATTCAAAATCAGTATATCGTGTATACATACCGGTTGATTGTTTGGACAAAATGTCGCGTAAGTAAACAATATGAGAGACATGTAAGAAGAAGAAGAAAAAAAAAATAGATAAAAAAAACGGACTCCAAATTATGAGAGACATCGCTTTGTATGGGGCTTAGGCGCCTCGCGTAATTTTGCGGTTTAGTTATTTGCCTAATTTATGCAGAGTCAGCGAGATTATTAAGCAAACTCAAACATCTAGTCGCATAGCTAATCGTAAATGCGGGAGCAACGAGTACCGGCTAGTCGGTAGGCGAGTATAATTTACGTATATGTAGTTTTGGTACGTGAAATTGCGGTCAGTTAGCCACCGCTGTTTAACTATTGGTATACGTAGACGTAGGTATGATCGCTCTACCCGGATACACTTTTCACCATATTTATTTACCGCCAATAACGTCCAGTCCTTATAGTTCGCGTACTATAATCACCGAGTAAACATTCCTAAATTAATAAAACATGAATTATTTTCGAATCATAATTTGCAAATTTTTTAATAATCAGAAACAACAAATTTATGGAAAAAAAAACAAAACACAACCCAAAAACTCTATAAACAAATATCTCATTTAGCGTTGATTAAATCCACATAGGTGTGCAAATTTTTTGGTAATAGTAATGCAAAGATGAAAAAATATTAGCCAATTTATTTTGCCAACTATTTCGTGGATATAGACTCGACCTTTAATCTCAGGCGAGTATTATTTTATGGATTATAATAGAGCCGTTGTTACAGATTGTTATAACGTAACGATAAATTGTTTTTAGTGATTTATTTCTTGCTTGTTATGTATCTAGTATATAAGAGCGATTTCTAAGATTTTTAGAGACACATATAGTATATCGCAAAAAGTATATATCGTTGATTTTTATTCAGGATGAATTTGCTCGGTTCTGCAGCCACTTTCGCGGTTACACAAAAGTGTCAAGGCTTACATAACAACGTAAGTAACCAACTTACTAATATTACCGCGAGTGAATTACCCCCTTTGTTCCCTTCCTTCATATGCTTTTCTCGCTTTGGGCCAATACGCCTAAATTTATAATAAAAAGTAGTATAAGGCTAAAGCTGTTACATGTACTTACTAAACTAACGATAAACAGTACCTATATATAGATATACATTTGAACGTCATGATTACGGAGGTCGACTGTACCCGAGAATGCTACCGGTTAAACGAGCAGCAAGGAAGTCACGGAGGATTCCTATAATACCAGAGGTTGGTACTAATACGTGTACCTGTACGTAATACTAGTATGTACTTAGGTATATTTATGTATATGATGACTCGGGCCAAGGACAGGAATCCTAAATCTGATTTTAGAAACGTTAAACTTCAACAGCGAGGAAGAACGCGGCGATCAGCTACGCAGAGGACAAATGGAAATCGGTTGATTTCGGGGAGCAATTCAAAACCGTAGGGGTTTTCAAATCCCCGTTTTATTGGGATAGAAGAATTATTATGATCGTACCGGAAATGAAAAAGCTCAATTTTCACCATTTTTGAATCGACGTCTCGGCCTGGGTGGGTGTGATCAATTTTTTGTCTGACGATATCTCGGTAACGAATGAACGGATTTTGTCCTTTCTTATACCAATCGAAGCAGTTTTTCTTTACTTAGAACCGATCAGAATTTGGATTCGGTCGGTTAAGTAGTTCCAGAGTTATTCGGAAACGAAGTTTGGGAATGAAGGAATAATTTAATTCATGATATCTCGAGAACTGATTAACGGCTTTTGATGATTTTTATCTCAATTGATTGGACTTGCTCCAACTTAAGACTCCTCAAATTTTGGAATCGATCAATATAATAGTTCTTGTGTTGAAAGAAAAAAAGTAACTTTTTTTTTTTCTTTTTAAATGTCCAAGTTATAAATTTTTGAAACCGATATTATATCCAACAGTTTCCTGTAAAATGTACTGTGTTCTTTTACTTTTATCGTTTCGCATGATATAAGTCGACGATTGGATTGTTTGCGACTTTTCGGCGTTGCTGCTGATAACTTTTTTAACAAATATATGTACAACTACGTAATCGTTGCGGACTAACGTGTGTGTTCATGTCCGTACGCTGTGAGTAGGAAATTTTTTAACGACACTATTTAAGGTTCTGATTAGAACAATTAATAACGTTGATACAGGCCGCTGCCACGTGATAAATAAACAAATATTATACATAAAATAACACCAAAAATGAGACTTTTAACCGAACAAACAAACGGATACTAAACCTTTTCGCGTGTCTCATCATGACCTTGTATATTTACATCCTGTTATGAACTATTTCAAATGAATAAAATCGAACGGACTCATTTCGGCAATTCGAATTGACAAAAAGCTCAAATTTTCCAAAAAAGCTCGACTTTCCGCACCAAAAGGCGTAATTTTCGCACCAAAAAGCTCGACCGTCCCTTTCATTTAAAAAAAGCTCGGCTTTACCATCGATAGAGCTCGGTTTCGCCCCAAAAAGCTCGATTTTTTTCAAAAAAGCCATAAAATTTGGGGGGTGGGGGGGGAGCCCGACGTTGGGAAATAATTTGAGCTGTTTATCCGTTTCCATCGTTTGGGAATGATAATTGGAGCTTTTCTGTGTTGCATCAAAGTAATAAAAATACATTGTCGGAGCTTTCGTGGTCCGAAATGATCGATAGTAAGTTGACAGATTCGAAAGCTTAAGTGTATTTGAATTTGATGAATTTCCGTTGAAACACCTCGATATGATAAAAATCGTGGTTAGAAATATACATTCCCGTAAGTTTCTCTACGGGTCTCGTCTAAAGCACAAAAGTTTGACTAACGTCGACTACGTCAAGGTGACTCCAGGGCGTGGCGAATCGAAGCTCGACCCTCCCGGAAAGCTCGGCCGGGTTAAAAAGCTCGACGTTTCATTGGCCCGAAGGTATAGAGCTTGCGACGATTATTGGGCGCAGGTTTACGTCGCAAGCTCCAACTGTCCGGCGTGAACGCCTACCTGTTCGATTCTCCCCCTGAACCCTCAACCCCGACCCCGACCCTAACCCCCCTCTCACCCCCCAAACCCCCGACGCGACGCTCGTATGTTTCATTTATTTGAAGATACGTGACTTTCGGCTATAGCTTCAGACGGAAAAGGAAAACCCAACGAGCATTCGCCGCAGAACTTAACGACTCCTCTTTCAGA
Organism: Macrophya alboannulata; assembly: GCA_949628255.1. Taxonomy (NCBI): domain Eukaryota; kingdom Metazoa; phylum Arthropoda; class Insecta; order Hymenoptera; family Tenthredinidae; genus Macrophya; species Macrophya alboannulata. The sequence goes on from OX451207.1 coordinate 24,788,141, forward strand.
CTGACGGTACCGCGTACCCTATGTAACCTATACGTCTATAACCTACCCCTGCTCGAGATGAAGGTAAAACTGTTTTACGGTCATCGCAGCGCTATATAATCTCGAATAAATAATTCACCCTTCAGGGGGAAAAAAAATAAAATGAAAAAATACCGGGCAGTACGAAGCTTTTCACAGAATTAATTCCCTACAAAAAAAGGGGGGGGGGGGGGGGAAGACAGGCAGACGCCATTAATTTAAAAAATAAACTGAACCAGGGATTGCTTCAGTTTTGCAATCAACAGATCGTGTCATTATTTGAGTTTTTTTCTTCTTCTTTGAATACTCTTGAGTAGTCAGGAAAAAGCAAGAAAAAGCAATTTAAAAAAATGTTGAAATGGAAAAAGGAAACGGTGGGAAATAATCAGCACGAAAATTGATACATCTTGAAGTGCGTAAACAATTATATAGAATTTCTTTATATACTTCCGGGTTTCTTTTTTTTTTTTGTATTTTCGTTCCATTTTTTTTTCTTTTTTTTCTTCTTTCATTTCCCTTTTTTCGCCTCTTTCTTGTTTCCTGGGGAGTAAATCCGTAATAGCCGGTCCTCGGCCACGTCTGTTTCCGTAAGGGTTCATAAAGGTGTATAAAAAACGGTTGATATATCCCCCCGCACACTGCATCCCTCTTATAATATATATATACCTACCTCAGCTATAGCTGCAGAGTGGACATATAATATAGACGTGGTTTTTTTTTTTTTTTTTTTTTTCAGTTTGATGGTGTTGGTCGTTCGGTTGGTTTGTTTGTTGGTCGGTCGGTCGGTTTGTGGTGGGGTTTTATTTTTCTTTTTTTTTCTTTTTTCTCTTTCTTTCTGTGAGGCATGCCGCAGAATCGAGTCTCCGGACTTTAGGCTTCGCCGTTATCGTTTTACGACCGAAACGTGTTTGATTCGGACTTTTCTGACGCTCGCCTCGACGCTCGCTAAACTCCGTAGCATCTGACCTTACGACAAATTCTTTAGTTTTTTCAGTTTTTTTTTTTTTAAGAATATATCAAAAGATTGATTTTTCGATTTATTTTTTTTACTTTATAGTTGATTATACAAAAATCCAGATCCACGGGCCGTATTTATGAGTTTCTTTTTCTTCCGAATTTTTTTTTTTAATTATAATCAAATTTTGAATGAATCAAATCAGTCTTTTGTTCATTAATTATTTAATCAATCAATTAATTGAACAATCTCGAAGAGCCGCGGTTTAATTTATAAGAAATCCAAAGGAGAACCAAAATTGAAGAAAAAAAATTTTAACTCGTGGTAACATTCTTCGAGAACGCGTAGATAATTTAGAACACACAAAATTTGATAATCTGAATTTTTTTTTTTTTTTTTTGAGAAGACGTAAAGCCTAATGAGATAAAAATGATCGTAAGAGTAAGAAAGAGATGAAGAAGTAGTATAAAAAAATTTGGAATGAGAATTGTTATCTGGGCGAGATTCACATCAGCTATATTACCTATGTATATCTCCTTGAGCAAAGATTTGTATACTATATATATAAACCTATATATTATAAGTATACGAGGAAAGAAAATCGAATAAAATAAATATTATTGCATTACATAAGTAGAAGAAAAATGTGTTTGTGTATAGATCAGTCAATATACATACATATAGGTATATCTATAGTAAGAGATTGTCGCACATTTATCTCCACGGACAGTGACCGCAACTGGACCGGGACGATATAATATAAGGCGCCGCGTATATACGTATACTGCAGTATGGGTAGATATAGGCGATACCGTGAGCTGCACGATCGACCTTTACAAATTCGAATAAGTTTCTTGTTTCTGACTTTCCCAGTATGATATACAGGGTGTAACAGAACTCGAGACGAGTATTTTACAGGGTTAATCTTGGTCAAAAATGGAATCGAAATTTCCTTTGCCAATTTTTTCCAAAATGCCTAGATTTTTTGTAAAAATTAATTGAATAATAGCCAATGAGGAACAACCTATAGATGAGTGCCTGTCAGTGTGACGCGCTTGCTTGTGTACGTGCGTATCATTTGGGCTCTGCGATCTCTGCACTCGGTCATATTTCAAATGTTTCAGGATGCAACTGGATTGTTGCTGGGATCGCGGAACCAAGGAGGACATACGCACACATACAAGCGCGTCACACCGACAGGCACTCGTTCATAGGTTGTTCCTCATTGGCTATTATTCAATTAATTTTTACAGAAAATCTAGGCATTTTGGAAAAAATTGGCAAAGGAAATTTCGATTCCATTTTTGACCAAGATTAACCCTGTAAAATACTCGTCTCGAGTTCTGTTACACCCTGTATACCTATATTGTACAATATTCTATCTTTCGTATTATATAGTATATATATATTATATTGTAGTACAGGCACGCAGGAGTCCCCCCCCCCCAACAGTTTTTCCGCAATTATTTCAAGGAGCTGGACCCGGAAGGCCTCCACCCGCTCTCGACCTTCTGTCGATCACGATTTTAACTCGCTTTATTGTACCGACTTCCGTCTGGTGTTACCACTGCTGTTGCAGGTCTCGAATTATTTTTTCGAAATAAGATTTAGCAATGTTTCGAGATCTTAGTTCATTTTATTTTATTTTTTCTTTTCTATAATTTTTTTTTTTTTTTTTTGAAATTTTGTTTGGTTTTTGAAATAGTTATAACACAACGATGGATATAAAGGACCCGTATCTGACCTCGTGTACAAGTGATTCCAGTCTAATTCCATAAAACTGCAGGAGTACTTAAGTTTGCTTTTCAAACCATGCTGGTCAAAAGTCTCCAAGGGCCAAGCTCCTTGCAGTGAAGGGTTTCGAAGATATTCTAGTATAAAGTTCGAAGGGGACCTTTGGTATGAAGTATTCTGAAACGTGCTGAAACACTTTTCGAAATTGATTGAAATTTAGTTGAAGATGTACGTTGAAGTGGATTGAATTTTGTTCAAACTCTTTAAGATTCGTTGTAGTAAACTTGAAGATACCAAGACACGATCTTAAAATAACTGCAACACGCTGAAACACATTGTCCGAAATTATTTTAAGTATTCTAAAAGTGGCTTGAATAATTACCTCGAACACGTTAGTACTTACACTGAAACATGCTGTGAAATTATTCAAAATGAATTGGAAGATTCTGAAACACGTTAGTTTTGAACAAAAAAAATTCAGAAGATACTAAAATGTACTTAAACATGTCGTGGAATTATTCAAACTATACTAAGAGATGATTAAACAAACTGAAACATGTTAGAATTATGGACCGCAAAAATAATGTTAAAAGGTACTAAAATCGACTCTAACATGGCGTGAAATTATTTCAAATGAACTGAAAGAGGCTGAAACATGTTTGTATAGAAGACAAAAAATTTAGAAGATACTAAAATGCACTGAAACGTGACGTGATAGTCTTCGAGATGTGCTACAAAACGCTGAAACAAATTGTAACACATCAGTATTGACCGCAAAAAAAAATAAATAAAAATGACTAAATAAAAAAAATCGTAGGAGGTCCTGAAATTTACTGAAACATGTCGTGAAGTTATTAAAAGTAGACGCTGAAACACGTTAGTATTGAGCAAAAAATAAAAAATAAATAAATAAAATTCGGATGATACTAAATAATTGTACCGAACCATGGCGTGGAATTATTCAAAATATACTGAAAGACGCTGAAACAAATTGAAACACGTTACTGTCGACCGCGAAATAAATGTAAGAGTTGTTAAAACACGTAACTGAAACATGTCATGAAGTTATGCAATAAAATAGACCAAGGGCGATACTGAAACAATCTGAAACATGTTATCGATTGCAGTGATCTAAAAGATACTAAATACCCTGCAGTGATCTTGACAGATTTGAAACGGACTGAATAAGGTTTGAAAAAAAAAAAAAAGAAAAATTTCAAATTCGCAAAACGGAAAACCACTGAAACAATTATTGTCGAAGCGCATTAAAACGGGTTAATAATTGTATATATTTGAAATACTGTGAAAGTAGCTGGACCACAATTTGGGATAATTAAAAACTTGCTCAAAGGTATTGGATACGATGAAATGTATAAGCCATTCGAAAAACAATATGGCCACAAATTTTTTTTTTTCTCTATTTTGTTTTAAAACAGATGCAGAAATTTATCGGGGAAAAAAAAAACAATTTAATAAAAAAAAAAAAAAAAAAACGTAGAAATTATTAATAACTACACTCATTGACCTTCATGGCTGTGAAATCTATATAGCTATATGTATAGCTTCTTTGTATGGCCAATGGAACTTGTGTGTTCGAGGTCGCGGTCCGTATAACGTATATATAGCAAGACATTGGTATATATGTATATGTATTTACATGTATGTATGTATGTACGCATATGTATGCTTGAACCTCAATAAATAACAGTTCTTGCCATTTTAACTAATAATACCTAATTATACCATCGCTGCGTATATACGATTGGAAATTTTTTTTTTTTTTTTCTCTTTTTCTTCACTCGTTTTGTTTTTTGGTAAAAGAAGGAAACAGTAGAAAAAAAAAAAAAAAAAAAAAAAAAAGTTTTGCCACACCGTAGACTCGCGTGTGTATTAACGATCGTACAATACATACCTATATACAAAAATACAAAAATTAAGCAACTTAATACATACCGATTTCTTCGATTATTCAATTGAATTTCTTTTTTTTCCTTGAGTTTTTTACTTTTCTTTTTCTTTTTATTGTCTTTTTTTTCACCAAATATAGGTATAGGTATATATTTTCACTTTTCTTTACATTGCAGTTTATTGCTTTTGACTACTATATAGGTATACCCTATATCTACCTACATAGGTATGTAGAAAGAGACGCTAATTACGTAGGTATTTATAGTTTACGTAAACTATGTAATAATAGTATACATTTATATTATACCTATACATATACATATATCAAAGAAACAAATTTCTCTCTATACCTAAGGTATACTAAATGAATCGTTGTTTTTTTTTTTCCTTTTTTCGCTTTCTTTTTTTGTATTATATTATCAAATTTATTCGTGCTTGTCTAATTATGTATGTACCGATATGTATACGTACAGCTGTAACTGTTGATCAGATTTATTACAATATAACGCCTGAATTTAGAGTTTAGAAACTTTCTTTATTTCTTATACTTTATACCGACGTATAGGTATAACTAGTTTGAGGTTGCTGGGTGAGTTTGGACTGGGTGAGTTTGGAAACGAGCTCAAACGTCGGACTGGGTGAGTTTTCAAAAGAGCTCAAACGTGGGACTGGGTGAGTTTGGAAAAGAGCTCAAACGTGGGACTGGGTGAGTTTGGAAAAGAGCTCAAACGTCGGACTAGATGAGTTTGGAAAAGAGCTCAAACGTGAGACTGAGTGAGTCTGGAAACGCGCTCAAGGCGTGGGACTGGGCGAGTTTGGAAAAGAGCTCAAACGTGGGACTGGGTGAGTTTGGAAACGCGCTCAAGTGGGACTGAGTGAGTTTGGAAAAGTATCTAAGTAGTTTGACGTTGAAATCCGTAAAAAAATAAAGAACAATCGAATAAGAAGCAAACTATAATTTAAAGATTCGATTGATAATTTCCCACTCTGAATTTCCAAAAGTCAAAAAAAAAACAACGAAAAAAAAAAATTGACGGAGTAAACGATAATTCGAAAATAAATAAATAAATAAATAATGCATGACGAAATTAGAAACGTTTATTATCATCTCTACGCAATATAATCGTTATAATTCTAACTGGCCAGATTCCAGAAATCCCCGCGGCTATACTCGAATAGGTACATACATACGTACCTACGATGTTCCAAGAAAATAAGAGGAAGCCGCAGTGCGCCACGCCGGTTGCGTGCAATTTGGGATTTTCCCCGGTTAATCCACTCGTTACCAAGACTCTGCGCCGTTACGTACTGCAGATTAACTATCGTCTGAACGGAGCATCTGCTCTTCCGGTCTCAGGTGACCAAATCTTATAATTATAACGCGCTCCTCCGGAGACGTGAAAAGGGATCCATAAAATTCAAAATTCGGGATCGAAATTTGATTCGATTTTCTCTTTTATTCGTTCCTTTTTTTTTTCCTTTTCTTGTCACTTTTTCAGACATCGCGAAGTTATTAAAAAAAAAAAAAAAAAAAATGTGGAAATATTATTCCAACAGTTCCTGCAGAATATCGTTTTGAAATTCAGGACGAGCCACTGCTCCCGGATTTACGGTCGTGCTAATTGAACTGCGAGTCCGAGGACCGCGACTCAACCCCCTGGAGAGAATCTTCGATTTTTTTGTTTTTTATCTTTATTTTTTACAGAGTGACTACCACGTCGTTAATTAAAAAAAACTAATTTTGTATACAATATTTTAGCTTTGCAGATTTTTTTATGAATAAGTAAAAAATCGCAACAGATAAGTTGAAGGGTTCAATTTTGAATGAAAAAAAAAACGTTCTCATCAGTTCTTTTTTTTTTTTTTAAACGTTTTTGATCAACGAAAAAATTCGAGCTGCGAAATCGGGGTGAAAGTCGTTTTTTTAGAAATATGAAAAAAATCGAGATCGATTGATTTTTCGATTTTTTTTCAACCCTGAGGAAGGGGGTGAATAAAATACGATAATTTTTTCAGCAAAACTATACTGCAGGTATCAAACGTATACCTATAACGTACAAGTTGGAATACTACTGGCGAAACAGCCCCATTAGTAAGTCATGAGAAAAGGAGGGTAAGATACCAGCTTTAGGGGTTGAATGAAGGGGATAAAAACGCACCTGAAGGTCGTTCGGCGAACCGGGTGGGGGGGTGTTCGGGCGTTATGGTCCCTGTGAGAAATCAAACGAAACGAAAGGAAAGTAAAGTAAAGTAAAGTAAAGTAAAGTAAAGGAAAGGAAAGGAAACGGAACTAAAGCGTAGGCTGCTGCAAACCTGCAGGGATCTTAACTCGGTTTAACTCAACTTACTTACTCGATTTTTTTTTTTATTTGGTCAATGGAATATGCAGGCTAGAATATCGGGTGTGAATTACACCCTGTGTTAAGCCAAAGTAAAAAAAAAAACGAGCTCCTTGAATTGTCCGAATTTTTCCTTTCCAGTTTCGTAGCACCTAATTGATTAAGAATGAAATTGGCGAAACTACCCACAGTCTAAATTTTTGTCGTTAGGGTGAAATGAAACTAAGCGTAGAGATTGAACGAGGGGTTTTATTAGGGTTGGGGTCGAAAGACGCTAATTACACGCCGGGTTCTCGCCGTATATACCTAAATTTCTCCTTTTCTTTAGAGCAACCCTTAGGTATAACCATCGGGGAAAACCAGACGGAACTTTTCTTATTCAAATTATTCCCTATTTCTCCTGAGTCCTGAGGGGGTAGATTTCTGCCACTGCTGCTGCTACCGGAATCCTTCCAAACTCCTCCGAAGCACCTAGATGAGCAAATCTAGATAACATCAATTGACGCGGCCTGTTTTCCACCTTTTTCGGGACTCCCCTATCCCGTGACTATACCTACCCCTATCCCATTTGCATATGGAGACGAGCCTTTAGACCTTGATAAAATTCGGGAACGACAACGCCGATACTGCCGACGATTTTAATCCGATAAATTCACCATTATTTAAGAATACACCATTAACTATACTTGATATACTAGACTCCCAGGTGAACCTTTTAAGGGAATAGAGCTTCCTTTTCAGTTCACTATAGCGACGCAAAAAACGGCTTCGTTTTTTAATGCGATTTTTCTTCGTCTTTCCATTGTCCGAATTTTTATTCTAAAAGAATAGAAGAGTTTGAGACCTTTTTCGCGGTTTTTGAAAATTTTTGGCGGTGATTTTGGCAGCGATTTTGAAAATGAGAGGGATATTGGCGTTTTTGAATGCGAGGATAATCTGAGAAAAGCTCGTTGAACAAATTTTCCTCAATTTGCGAATGAAACTCTAATTAAAGTAAGGAAAACCGTATTTCCCCTTTTTCGTACCGTTTCCGGACTGCTGCTGCTGCTTCTGGCTAATTTAGGTCCCGGATACGTCGCAATTTTCTTCAATGATTGTAATCGAAACGGCCTTTATAATGTTCGGAATTATTTTTGGCTTCAAAATCAAGATTTTAGAAATTTCGTCGAGGTAAAATCCGACTCTTTCCTTTTTCAGTTATCAAAATCGTACAAAGATTTGACACCTTTCAAAAACATACACTGAAAAATGCTCGACCTCAGTTTCTAGATCATATCTCACGATTCGTTGATGATATCGCGATAAAAGTTCAAACAAAAAATGAAGGCAATTAAATTTCCTAGAAGAAAGATTGAATACTTTTTTCCTCTATCTCAATTCGTTTCGCTGTAAATCAATGTGGAATGTCTAACCACTTATCTATCACGCTCATTCTAGACCCTCTTGAATTTTCAGACTCAAAATACGACGAAGCCGATAAAGATAGAGGAAAAATGTGATGTACTTTTTTCATAGGAAATTTAATGAATTTTATTTTTGATTCTAAGCTTTGTCGTCATATCTTCAACGGTTGTCGAGATAGAGTCAAAAAACTGTATCCGGGAATTGCAGCTTGAGTTCAGAATTTTTAGTACGTTCGAAGGCGAAGTAAAATGAACATCTTGGCCGTGTCACAGCTTTCTGCTTGTTCCCTTTTCCATTTTTCTTCATTTTACTGGGCTAGTGATAATCAGAAGCGATTCTGTCATCCGATTTCTGGTGCAGCTACGACCGCGACGTTGGCGCTCAACAAGGTGATAACATTGATAACCCTTGGGGCTAGGTACCTATTATCGGGTTATGATTGAACACGTACCGTTTATACAGAGATCTATATAGAGAGGGACGGAGAGAAGGTTTTGGCTTACCTTTTGGGTACCGTGTACCTCTCCTTCGCCTTCGTCTTCGTCTTCGTCTCGCGAGTCCCTCCAGCTCGGATGATAATGTAATTATCTACTTCGAGTGATATTCCCAGCACGTCCTTAATAATGTCTTACCGGAGACGAGTATCGCCTACTCCCAATCCTCGCGGTATCCTTCTTCTTCTTCCTATCCCCCGCGAAACCCGAAACTCCCAACCCTCGACGAAATAACATCCCCTCGCAGAATCTATGCATATGTGTGTAGTGGGCTTGTATATACATACCTACGCCGCTACGTGACCCGCGGAGAAACTCAGACCCCATTTTTTTCGGTTTTCTTTCCTTTATTGGTTCAAAAGAAAAGACGGAATTTTGAATTTTGGATTTTGGACCCGTTCTCGAGTGTCCAGAAAATAAATAGAAGGCGAGCAAACAAAAAGGAAAAAGACCAACATGATCTTGCAACTAAAGAAGCTTTGCATGGACCAGGAATTGCGTGGAAGAGGTTTGGAAGCCATTTATCTCAAAACCACATTTTTGAACACTGTGTACTTGATAACTCTTGAACGAGTGACTATTTTGACTTGAAATTTTAACTGAATTTGTAGAACACCTCTCGCAAGAACATCAATTTTCCTCAAGGACATTGCATGATTTTAAAAATTAGAAAAAAAACACTGTCGAAGATCGGATGCTACAAACGCATACTTCAACTTTTATGTAGAAAAGAATTTTTGATCAGTTTTTTTTCAGTAATTTTAAAAACAAAAAAATTGCTTTTATCAAAATTTCACCGGAGTTTCCCCAATAAGTGAGGCAATCTACCGTATAAGGTGTATTAGTGTTCTGATAACTGAAGGATACTAAACGGTTATCCTCCGCAATACGGCGTTTGCGGTTTGCGATATGATCGATATGGTAGCCTAAATGTAGAACGTTTAGTGGCTATGGCCTATGTGGATGGAGAAGGGTAAAGTAAAGTAAAGTGAAGTAAAGTGAAGAAAAAGGAAATAGTTATGGAAGGCATAATTTCGGCCACGTGTTACGGTCTGTCCCACTGCACAATACCACAAAAAAGAATATACTATATATATAAACACAGTGTGGTGTAGTGCGTATAGCATACAGCAACAGAAATAACTATAACCGCAAAGAAGAGTGAGGAGTCTCCCATATGGGCACATATCCAAGGATCATCTCCGTTATTTACGGTTATGCCCTCGCGCGCTCGACTGCGTAAGCGCCTTTCAATTCCACCTATTTCTTACACGTTCGTATATAGTATGTATATTGAGATTCCACTGTCTCTTCTCGTGCCGATGCTGACGCTGATGCTACTGCTGTTTCAGGGTCTAGCACACACGTGTCTTTCTGTTTTTTTTTTTTTTTTTTATTCTTTTTTTTATCTATAACCGATTTTCCGATTCAATTTGAACCGATATACGCTAAAGATGATTTCAATTAAATTTTTTTAATTCAAATATCAACGAACGTACGTTTTATTGATCATGTTCTCTTTCGTCGATCTTATATATCTCACTTAATTTCAAATTTTTATTTATTTATTTGTTTTATTACAATAAATAATAACGAAGTTTCTTTTCGGTGGAAAGCTAATCGATACTCAGCTGCTTGAAACTGCCATCAACCCCGAAGAGATCCTCGCCGGAAACCTTCTTCCCAATCCGTTTCGATTCGTCAACGCGATAGTTTGCATCCTCGGTCAGCCATTCGCGGTAATCCAGTGCCTTCTGCTTCCATTGTGCTGAAGAAACAATTTTTTTTTGTTATGTTCTTAATTCTGATTTGAAATTTGGCCGTGATGATGCTTACCGGTCAATTCAGCTACCGAGGGTCCGTTCCCGCCGTGATCTTTGGGTAAAATTTCAAGTGGAATATGTTCGTAGAGTGTCTTTACGTCGCTGTGAAGCAGGATCTAGAAAGAGTTTGAATTTCGTTAGGGAAAATGGAATTTTTAAGATTTCAAATACACCTCTTGTACAGCACCGTCTTACTTACTCGGTTCTTCAGTTTATCCTTCATGAATAATTTGAAAACGTTGAATACCATGTCGAAACTCGGTGGCAAGTTTATGAAGTGCATTTTTTTTGTCCTTATTGGGTAGGCGTCCTGACGATGAAGATAAAACGAGTCAGTAAAATAAATTTTAGAAAATCGGTAACCTAAGGCGTTCGAAAATATTCATCAAACCTGGAAGCACGTTACTGCCTTCTTCACAGTCGCTGGTGTGAATTGAGCGACGTGTTCGAATCGGCTCCCAGTCAAATCAAGAATCGTTATTTGCCCGGCAATCACCGATCTGTTGATAAAAATATTTTCATAATCGATTATCGGTCTCGTGTGTCGTCAAGCAGTTATGCAAACTGACCTGTCGTCTTCGAGCAGCATTATGTCCATTAGCAGGTAGTTGACGCGCATTATTTCAAGGAAGTTGTATTTGCTCGGATCGTAGCTTCCACCACGGAGTATAATTATCCGCGGACTTTCCACGTCTGTGGTAGTTGGCAGGGGAAGAAAAATCCTATTTGATAATCGTTCGAATCAACTCATTGATTAACGAATTGCCAGGAAAAAACTGAGGCGATTTTATGTCAGCGAAAACATCGAGAGTCCGGTAGTTTTCAAACTAGAGCTGATTCAAGATCAACCAATCACGACGCGTCACGTGTCGAAAACCGTTATACAAAGCTGCTTTACGACTGGTCGACTTCGAATCACTCCAATTCGAAAACGGTTGGAGACTCGAATTTTTCTCTGGGATAATTTCGAGTCAGTTTTTTGTACAGAATTCAACCTCTAATGGGAGAACATGTATGGGTGATTTAGGCAAAATGACGAGCCATGAAAGTCGAATTATATCTTCTGAAGAAAAATTCAATCCATCTGAGAGATTGCAATGGGAAGTAAAACTCACCCCAGATCGAGTAGCTCGTTCATTTTCGCGCCTTTAGGATCTCTGTCAGCGAATAATTCGGGGAGATGAGTTCTTATCGTGTAATAAGCGTCTAGTTTTTCCTTCGTTCTTTCAAGGCTGTGCTTACAGCCTCTGAGAAAAGCAGCTATCCATTGTGAATCTGTATAAGAAATCCAAAAAAATTGAAAATAAAACTAACATCGTGGGAAACAGATACCGACACCGATTGATACAGTTAATCCATGTTGCTGCGGTATATCTTATCACACTAAAAGCCTAATCTATGAACTTTGTTCGGGAACAGCAAATGCTTGGGGAAAACTTTGATACACGTTTTTGGATGTAATTCAATGGCGTTCGATTTCACATTTATTAAAACCGAAAAATTTGATTGGAGAAAAAAAATCCCCGCTGTGCAGGACGAGCAAGAAAAAATGTGAAAACTTTTTCGAGACACTCACCAGCCCTGGCGTTGATATGTGGCTGTTTTTTGAGCCATTCTTTGATGTGCTCGATGTGCTCCTGGAGACGTTTTTCATCCTCACCGAGCTCATTCTTTGCTATGATTTTTAATTCCGGAGGAAGTTCCCGCGTGCTCATCATGTAACGATGCTGGACACAAATGGATCGGAAAGGAACAGAAAGAGGATTTTTAGTTTCGAAAATACGTCCGAATAAAATAATCGCACTGTCACAAAGCTATCTCCGTGCCTTGCCGGATTTAGACTGTTATCAGAAAATCGAGATAAGCGACAGGCCAGACAAAAGAATTCGTACATTATACATCGGCAATGATTGAAAAATACATTTTGGTTTATTTGACCCTCTGTAGATCCAAAGAAATTTATTTCAGAAACAAATTTCCGGTTTATCGATCACGAAGTTGGAGCTTTTTTCGACTTACCTGTCGCTCGTCGTTCGTGAAGTTTAGTACACGTGTCTCTTCCTTCTTCTCCAACAGTAGAGCAGCTGGAATATGTTGTATCACTCAGTAACTGATTATCTGATAGATTACGGGCTCGATGATAAATAACGACTAAACCCAGATACTATTCATCACCTCGACCGTCTGTACACCGATTACAATTATTTTTATGTATACGTTGAATCACTTCGTTTAACGCAAAGTCACATGTTGTATTTTCGCGACGAATCAAATATAAGAAAAGTAAAAGTGAATTTGAAATTAATGATACGAATCAAATTCCATACAGATGGACATGGTTTTTGACATTTTATTTTACTTTCTATCGTATTGCGATGATAAGAAAAAAATTGGAGTCAGTATGAAAATAACTTTTCCTGTCCTCAAGCTTCTAGTTCTCGAAAATCAGGGGTTCTATTCTTTCCGAAGATATCATGGTACTAAAATAAATCGAAAAAAAATTCTACAAATTCCTTAAGTTGGGTGCCAAAGTAAGAGCAGTAAACAATTGCAGTTGTTCTCGATGTTTTATTGCGGTGATAATAAAGAACGGTAAATAATTTGAAAAAAAAAAACGATTCAGTGCTACAAATATTCGCTTTTTGAGTAAATAAAAAAAAATTTACTATCTCGAAAATTAAGTATTTTTATTAATTTTTTTTTTTTCTCATAGAAAGCGGAAGTTCGTACAGCCTTCGACCCTAATTAATCAAATTATATTTCGTCCTTTATTACCGCTGCGATAAGACATTGAAAACAGGGACATTTTCTACTGCTCTTAGTTTGGCACCCTCTCGAACGTATTTCGATGTATGAATTTTCCTTTTCTTCATATTGAATAGCCGGTTTCTTATTTTGGAATTTCGTCCTCCTTTAGTATCACGCTTATGCAGGACCCTGTGCACGTAGTTGGACAGGTATAGAACTCCTAAGTCATCCTGAGGAGAAGGAAGGAGGGTTTGGTAGCTGGTATGTACCTCATTACGTGTGTAGACGTCTTCCTTCCCAACACATAGCTGTGTATTTCGTGACCGTGGTGATCTCGTAGAAAGTCCGAAGAAGTTGGAGAAAAGAAAAGAAAAGAAGCGGAGTGGAGTGGAGTGGAGGAGAGGAGAGAGAAAAAAATCGCTTGGTAATGCAAAAATTCCTCCAGATGGCATGGAACCGCGTCCCCGCGGGTCTGTCTTTGGTGTTAAAGCCGTTATTGCGACGCAGCCCTGCAGAGCTTCTCACGTATAAGCTATTCGTCAACGTTTTCGACTATCCCGTTTTAGTCCTACCAGGGTGTACGTTTTAGACGCACAATCTCACCCCCTGCCCTATCCTACCCTACCCCCTCTGGAATTTTTTTCCGCAACCTCCCCCCCGATTATTCAAAAACCACCGTAATTCGAATACCTCGACATCCGCGACGCACTGTACACGTCACATACTTATATGATGTCAAGAAAAAAGGTAAAAAAAAAAGAAGAACAAGGAAAAGAAAAAAAAAACGATAAATTCGATTCGTATCCTGAATCTCAATAAGGATCTTGCCGTTTTTTTTTTTTGTAATAACTTCAACTCTTTTTCACATCGATTTGAGACTGAAACTGAAATTTGGATTCCATTTTAAACAGTTTATGCGGGTTTTTTTTCCATCTTGCACCAAGGTTGCATTTTTTTTTTCTTAAGCACCCTGGAAGAAGTCGTTTTTGGCGGTCGGGGAGGGGGGGTGGCTTGCAGCCGGGGGTGAAAATACCCGTGCTTATTGATGATGCCAAGTTTATTTCGCGTCTCGAGGCGCGGCAGCTAACGTCGTAAATCTTCGTTGCCTTGCCTTGCCTTACCTTTGCCTATAACTAAAGCCAAAGGCATGGGGACTTTAAAAAAATACACTTGCTCAACTGCAGCTGGTGTAAGGGTGCAGTACCTATACTTCTAAATGTTGGTGTATCAGTATGACATTTTTATACATCCATTAAAAATGACGTAGGTGTATGTAAAGTCAGTGTGTATTTTTCCATTTCAGCATCGTTTAAAAGAAAAAAAAGAGAAAAGGAAAGAAGAGAAAAAGAAGAAGAGAAAAAAAAAAAAAATAGAACACACGAACTCTCTGTGAAGTTATACTGCACGGTGTATATGGCTCGTCATTACACTCATGTAGGTGTATACCTTATTTTTAATATAAAAGAATAACTTTAACCGTAAATCACTCTGTGCCGCAGAGTGTTTTTTTTCTTCTTCTTCTTCTTTTGCTCTTTAGTTCGAGGCAGTAAAATAAAAGAAATATATGCGTTCACCTATACCTATGTATGTATAAATCTGCAGGGGTAAGTAAAAAGAAATAACTACATGCTGCATGATTGAAAACACTAATAAAAAAAAAAAAAAATTGGGAAAGATTCGAGAAGCTTTCTAAAATTTAATATCGTTGAATAAATTATTTTTGAAATAATTATTCCTGTCTCGAAAATGCTTTAATAAGCTTTTCAACAACGTCACAAGACTTTTTAATTCAAAATTGCCATCGATCTTTACGTATATAAATGCGCCTTATTACCCGCAACCCAAGCTCCAAGCCATAACAAAAGACTTCGTCTTATCGACCGAGCTAACAGTTATTGAACAGTCTATAAGATGCCGTAACCATTTGGTCAATGAAGTGACGCCATCTGGTGATAATTCAGGAACTAGTTCCACAATCGAGACTTTTATACTCGTAGAAAATTTCGCGGTGGTATGAATTATGATAAAAAATTGTTTTTTTTTTATGCTTTTTGGGAGCCAGAAGATCAAACCGAAAAAGTTTTTTTCGATGCTATATTATGAAGCTAATTAAAAAAGAAAAACGAAAAAAAAAATCCCATTATTATTTATAAGGTCAGAAATTAGTATGAGTATTTAAATAATATACATACTGTATAGATTAATGCATTTATATGGGTTCTAATTATTTTTCGTGTACATATATAATATATATATATAGGTATACATAAGTATAATTAATGTGTAATTTGTTACTTTATCATGTTACGCAGAAACTGTAGGTTTATTATATAACATATACATAGGTATATGATATTATGTTCTACTATACATATATGTATAGTAACAAAATATTATTACTGTAATGCTTGGCAGTCGTGGCGTCGTCAGAGCTAATTATTATTAGTATTTTTGTTGACGTATAAATATCCATATAGGGATATATAAGTTATACGTTAAATATAGATTTTTATAAATTTGATAATCATTCATCGTAATTATATACGTATACTTGTAGTCAGATTTTATTTATTTATCGATTATTTATTTAACTGATTGTGATTGCTTTAATGTTTCAGTTTGTTTTTTTCTATTATAGTATTTTGTAATATCAGAGCGTGTATATAGATAATTAGATAAAGAACATACAATATGTATAAAGATATAATAATATCAATCTGTAAAATCTACTGCGGATTTTTCAAAATTACGGTTCTTATTCTTTTTTTTTTTTTGCTTTTTTTAAAATTAGTTTTAATTTTAACAATCAACTACGATTTATTCACACCGTCATCGTCATTATCATTATCATAAGGTTTAAGGCGGCAAGAAAATGCGTCTTGATTTAATAATCACGTTATAATAATATCATAAAATATTGTTGGATAGACACATCATGTAATATACATATACGCGTATGTATGCATTTATACATGTATGTATAGTGTGTACGTATAGTTTTGAATACTTCCAGAAAAAATGGACAATTTCATATCGATAATTAATAGTAATAATAATAATATACATTGATATACATCAAATACTCGATTGAATATATTTATATATTTTATATACATATACCCATATATACCTGTATATATGTATAAGCACACGCGTATCGCTGTGTTAGTAAGTACCTTGCTTTATCGTATATATGTATGTATATGGGGCATTCCACGTTAACTCGACCTGGTTTTTACCCTTGACCTCTCGGATTGGGCCCGCGATTTTTTGTATGATTGTTCTCACTTTGAAAGGTACTCAGTTTTTTTTTCAGATTTTTTCAAATCGATTTGAATTTTCTACAATTTTTGAAATCGATCATATTGATCGACACAATTTAAAAATCTGAAAAAATTCTGAAAAATCGTGTGTCGGGTATCAAAATTTTTGAGCTTAGAGCCGGAGTGGGGCGATTTTTCCTTCTCACCGTTTTCAAGCTTTTCCCAACAAAAAAACCATAAAAAATTAGAAACGGGAGTTATTTTACTATGGATGGTCGCTGAAACATTTTCATATGTTACACCGGATTTTTTTAAATTTTTTCAGATTTTCCGCAAATTTTATTTTTTTTTATTTTTCCGAAAAAATCTCTTGGGAAAAATCTGGAAAAATTTCCAAAAATCCGGTGTAACATATGAAAATGTTTCAGCGACCATCCATAGTAAAATAACTCCCGCTTCTAATTTTTTTATTGTTTGTTTTTCGGAAAAAGCTTGAAAACAATAAGAAGGAAAAATCTCCCCACTCCGGCTTTAAGCTTCAAAATTTTGATATCTGACACACGATTTTTCAGAATTTTTTCAGATTTTTAAAATGTGTCGATCAATATGGTCGTTTTTAAAAATTGTAGAAAATTCAAATCGATTTGAAAAAATCTGAAATAAAAACTGAGTGCCTTTCAAAGTGAGAACAATCATACAAAAAATCGCGGGCTCAATCCGAGAGGTCAAGGGTAAAAACCAGGTCGAGTTGACGTGGAATGCCCCATATGTATTGCAAATACATGCGTGTGTATAGATAAATTATTGTAATATTTTATTTATTTTTTTTTTAACTTATCATCATCATCATTATTGTTATTATTATTATCATCATTATTTGCACACGTAAAACTAAAGCTAATCATATAATATAAATGTATAATATTTATAGGTATAATGTATTCATGTATATATGTATAGACTGTGTGTTATAACGGCCGCGGGAATGTTGCGCGTAGATATAATATAATAACATATAGGTATGTAATATATATAATTATATATAGTAACCATAAATTAGAGAAAAAATAAAATAAAATAAAATAAAATAAACGATCATTTTACTCTGTTCAAAAAACAGACCATCAGTTCGTTATTAAATTACATTTAAATCAATATCCAACATACATTCAACTGTCGATGTCAAACATTCTCATAATTCCCGATTTAGATATCGTTTTGATGAGGGATAGTAGTATCGATTATTCTGTTTAAATGAATTTTTCAGTTTCATTCAGTCTTCAAAATATAATGCTTTTGACTTTTCTCAAGTCTGCCAACAATCCGAGACTATCTCCAATTTCTAGTTTTAACTATTCAAGGACTGGTGAGCAGAACTAAACGCCCAAAGTCCTGAGGTGGAATGAATTGATTAGGTTATGGCTGCCATGACGCTTTCATAGCGCACCGCATCGACTAGAAATCGAAATTTATTAACTCAATTCGTACAGTTTATTTTTTATATCCCTATTAGAGATTTATGCATTTTGAACAACGATTTTTTGAATAAAATTTGTTCGGTTATTGATTTCACTATCCCTGTAATATTAATTTATTCATTATAATAAACGTTAGATTTTCATTCTTATATTATATTTATTTTTACAAAATATCGAGGATTTTAGGAATTAATAAATCCCAAATTATGTCATCGTGGAGAGATTTGAGAAAAAAATTAACCCTCCAAGAGAAAAAAAAAAAAAAAACACAAAAAAAACGGAATATTCATTATAGTTAAATGCAGTGTCAATTTCGACCCTCGATTTGTCAATTAAAAAGCAGTGATGTAGTTAGTAGAATAGGTGAACGCACTTTGTGTAAGCAAAATAAAATATAAAAAAATTAATAACAATTTGTTTGTTTTTTTTTTTTTTTTTTTACGTTACGAAAATAACACATTATTTCAGATAATATGTAAGTTTTTGTGACGGTTTTGATGTCCTATAAATGCTAGACTTCGTCGTAAAGTACTAGCATGTAAGCTTGCCGTTAAAAAACTTTTAGCGAAACGTAACAACATGCTGATTCTCCTTTAAACTCGAATTCTTAATATCTTATTTTACATTATTATATATACTAGCTAGTATTTGCATTCCCGTGAAAATCAGTTACTTTCTGACTAGATTTCATTATTATTCCTGTTTTTGTCTCGTTGACTTTCCGTTTGCGTTCGTCGAGTCACCCTCGCTACGACGATTTCGTGTTCTCTCTCGAAGCTGCGCTCTTTTCAGGCTCGTCATCAACTGACTCGACTGGTAAAGCCAACTTGCCTGTAAAATAGATAATAAAAAATGATTTTCGTCAATCTATAACCGTAGATATTGATTTCTGGCACTTCAGTATATCCTTAACTACGCTAATTCGAAGGACGTTTTTCAAAATTTAACCTGACCTTTCTTTCACATCACTCACGTTGTAGAAGGCGCCGAGCCGAGTCCAACGACACCCCACAAGGCATCATTCCGATTGATCGATTAAAAGTTATTACGTTAGCGCTCGGTGATGAAGCACACTGCTCCGAGTGCTCTCGTACTCAAACGCGATATATCTCGTGATTGAACTATCGGAATAATACTTTCTAGGGTATCGTTGGATTCGTCTTGATCCCGACTACAATTTAGTCAGTTGATCAAAGGCGTCAAGTGACTTTTAGAAAAACAGACCTCGGTTATAAATGTTCAAAAATAGTTTTTCAGGATTATATTTAAGCCGAAAAATTTCTGGGACTAATACTCACCACCATAATCATGCAGTTCATTAATATCGGAACTGAGAATACTATAGAAATGAAAAGGCCTTTTGAGTCGAAGTATTGCTGTCTGGAGAAGACCCTATGGATTAAAAAAACGACAATGATAATCTGAACAATAAATCAAACAGTTTTATATGCTCGAAAGGAGTGAAAGAAATCCATAATAAAATTTGGGCTGTTAAATTGCCTCGATTATTCTTCGTTTAATCTAAAATAAATCGATCTTTAGTAGTAGACGATATCGTGGCAAACATTCTTAAAAGAGTGATTGAGCACCTAAGCCAACTGTTATTAGATTATTGATTTATTCGAAAGCGGATATATAACTCACATCCAATTTGTGGCCGCTGCTTCATTTATGCTTTCGGAAAAATACACTAGGAGCACTGAAACAGAGATGAACAGAAATTTTTAAATTAATCATTTTGAGAGTTAGTTAGTCATAACAAAAAAATGAAAAAAAAAAATAGTCAAAATTCTCACACAGTATGAGGAACAGCAGTATTTGAAAATTGGCATGGTTACGTGTCATCAGGGCGGTTGTAGTCACCGCGATGTGAAAGGTCAATAAAATTGCAAGCCATGGGTCCTTCCATTCGATCTGTAAATTGGATTAACAATAATAAAGATATAAAAAACGAATAGTAAGGCATAAATGAATAACTAAACTAATTCTAATTGCTAATTTCGACCTTTGAATAAATTATGCCGAGGTCAAATACATCGGTTTGGTTATCACATATACCTGTTAGTGTAAAAACAAATAAAAAAGGTTTCATGCACTGGAGTTAATTTTCAGAATGATTGAAACTCGGAAAGTAAATAAATTGCTAAAAACTTGATCGAGGTAGATTCCGCGGTCACAAGTTTCGAGACTGATTTCATTATAATGTATTTCAAGGCAATCTGGGTTTCGGATAAGGTTACTGTGTAAAACCTCACTCTTCTTCGTTTTTTTTTTTATTTTTTTCGACTTTTACTTTCTGGAACCAACTATCTTCCGTTTTGAATACCGAAGAGATTGAAATCGCTCAAAGAGGATGGTGAAAAACAAAAATAAAAAATATCTGTAAATATTGACCACTTCATTTCGGATATAGTTTAAATAATAACAAACACGATTGGTCTGTCTGACGTTAAGGCGTAATTCGATAAGCTCAAAAGCCGGCAAAACATGATGTCAGTGATCGTCATCACGGCACTAATTTACGCGCATTTAATGCTAGGTTATACATATACAAGATCTGATAATTGCGATAAAAGTGTTAATTTTTCGGCAAACAGTTTACCGAATAATGAAGTGAAGTGGTTACTCACACTCTGGAGGAAGGGCCAGACTCCGTCTATAGAATCAGTAGCGATGAAACCCTGGATATCCGCCATTCTTACTAGCGCTAGTTGGGCGCTATTTATTGTGTTGGTATTTATCGGTATATGATCAACCAGCAGCTGGCTTTTAAAGCGATACAGAAATGGAGTAGCAACGATTGCGGAAAGCCGATGTGGCCGGAATCGAAACGCAGACTTTTTAACGAGCTGACATTTATTTTAAGGCCGCGCGATCACTCCGATATATATAATATACTGTCGGACTATGAACAGAGGGAAAAATACCACGACTCCGACATCTTTGCGTCGAAATACGCATGCCGTGAGGATGTGGTATTGTTGTACTTCCAAAGGTTCGAGAACGCGATTTATGTCATCTAACGGTACCAATTCGAACTTTGCCGCCGCTTTTTGTGTATCAACCCGCATCGACCGTCGACCAGTTTTCAGTCAACGACCGTCGAACGGTCTCGAGTCATCAAACGTCGACCGCTTTCCAGTCACAGTCTCACCAGCGGTCGGTATATTGCCGTATGTATGTACCTTCACGCGTCAGAGAACGCGGCTTATGTCATCTGACGGTACCAGATCGAACTTTGCCGAGGTTTTTTTTCCAATGCCGCACCGACCGTCGACCGTTCTTCAGTCTTCGAACGTCGAACGGTCCTGAGTCATAGTCTTACCGGCGGTCGGCTATGTTTTGTGTATCTAACTCCAGTCGCTCATTATCATATTTTGTAACTCAGGCTGCCTAGACTCAGGCGTGGATTAGGCATCAGATTTAAAGAGAGAGAAGTTATGTGATATCTTGATGACGAATGATCGGATTTTGAATTTGGTAGGATCGATCGAAGCGGTCTTGTGTACCCTAGAATATGTCAGATTTTGAATTTTGTCAATGTGGTAGTTTTTAAGCTATTGAAAAAATAAAATTAGTGTCTGTTTTCATTCAATCGATCGTACCTCGATAACGGTTCAACCGA
Organism: Macrophya alboannulata; assembly: GCA_949628255.1. Classification (NCBI taxonomy): domain Eukaryota; kingdom Metazoa; phylum Arthropoda; class Insecta; order Hymenoptera; family Tenthredinidae; genus Macrophya; species Macrophya alboannulata. Next base: position 24,809,930 of record OX451207.1, read on the forward strand.
TTTTGATGATTTTTTTTTTGTTCGACGGGACTTAATCCAACTAAACTCTGAGCCAATTTGGAAATCAATCGATTCCGTAGTTTTTGAAATAAAAAAACGGATCCATACTGAAGTTTCTTGAAACTCAGTATCTATGGGTTTTCGTCGGTCTTTTATTACCGAGGAGATATCAGATGTTTCCAAAACTGAAAAATACTGTTACTTGAATTTGAAAATGGGCTAATATAATATCACTAAAATATTCTTATCGACTATTTATACTTCTGCAAACGCCGATCGATCTTATTGTTAGAAACAAGATATAGATAACAATCTCACAATGTTATCGTTATCGCAGAACAAAACGAAAAAAAAAATTGAAAGAAAAAAAAAGTACCGCAAACAAATCTACAAATACAATATCGTGTATCGCGCAGAGGTCGAATATACATTATAAGATGCATAAGATATTCGAGGAGTGATCACCTTCTGCACCAAGCAAACGGCCACTACATACCCGATTATCAGGGCGTTTGCACAGAGGGACGGGGGCGGAATTTATCACAGCAGCCAGGAATGGATGACGTGTTACCGTTGACTTGGGAATGAATACTATATGTTCGATTGGACTTTGAGCGTTCAAAGATTAGACGAGATGGTCGTCAAGAAAGAAGTGGAGGCGGCCACTGTGCGGCTATAACGAACCGCTTTTAGTTGAGCTCAGATAAATCGCGGGCGTCTCAAAGTGAGGATCGATTGAATCCGATCCGAATTCGATCTCCATAAAAATCCCGAGCGTTAAACATCACCAGTTTCGATCTTACCTGTTCATTCGAAAATTAATTCTTCTTCTAATCTTGCCGATTCTTTCTTTCACTTCTTCTTCATTCCCGAGGCATAGATCGTTCAGATTTTATACGTCATGGCCATCAGGCTCGAGGAGGATCCCATCGGACCGGAAACTCTTGCCCTCGCTCTAACCGAGCTCAGAGAGACGGAGGAAAATCGAAAAAATGGGATCATTGAACTAAGAAAACTTCTCGAAGGTGAGTCGAAACCGAATTCACTGCACCGATTGACAAGTTATTGAAGAAGTGAACGGTTTTTAGATATCAATTTACGAAGCTTTGAACTTCTGTCCTAAGCACGTGGCAAAAATGTGATCAAGCATTATAACATTATCGATTTTTTATCGCTGTTATATTTCTTTCATTAACGTTAATCTATTCATTCATCGAACCTCAAGAGGAGCCTAAGTAGATGACTTTGGCAATACCAGAGCTGAATAATTTTCACTATGAAAAAGCTTGAACGGCTTTCAAAAAAGCTTCGTGAATTTCAGAAAATCCAATCCTCGATAATGAGCTAGAAAATTAAAAAACTGAAGATCTTGGAATTAAAATAGGATAAAAATGGGCTTTAAATCACAGATATTGGACTTTATCGATTCAAACTTTGTTTGGCTGATTTTTAGATGTAGTTTGAAGATATTCACACAACTTAATCAAATTCCGAAACTTTATTCATATAGTAAAAATTATTGTTCCATTTTAGTCAAATGATCTGTACGGGGGCCCCCCTTAGTTTTTCGATTATCTAAAAACGCTGTACTTACCAAATTTTCTATCCCCGATTATATTAGTGTGACTTGGAAAGATGAGACGGAACGGTTCGACTTGGGGTCAAAACTTTCGAATTGATAAGGAGCGTTATCGCCCTGTGTGCACATCTTCGCTCAGTTATACGAAGGCTGCATTTTAAGTAATAAATATACAGTAAACTTGTCTTAAATTTCTAATAACTCAAGGATCATTTTCTGAATTTTGAAAATGCGGTAAATTAATGGAAAATTTATTTCAAAATTTGATCCAATTTTCAATAGAACCTGAATTAAAACTGTTTCAAATCATCGTCTTAATCCATTCGATAAAATAAGAAAAAATAAAAATTCATAAGTGCAGGTCAAAGTCTGAAAAATAATCGGTTGTCAAACCACTTACAACACGAACTCGGTATAATAATTCTTCGGGATCAAAAATGATTACGATAAGAATTGAAAATCTCTGATTGTCCAGTGAGTTGAGCTATTACATTTTTCCAAACTAAAACTCGAATGCTACTATATAATCCGTACCGGAAATTCGATAGTCAAGACGAATGGGGCCATCATCATAAATATAATTTGGTATAGGTATATCCCTGGTTTAATAACGTGCGTGCAGAAAAATAGTTAGATATAAATTTCCTACAAACAAAGGATTAATTTTTCAATGAACGCTCTTTGAGCTTATTTGTGCTGACCATGTGTTAACACAGATGGATTATTTATTGTGTACATACGTACGTACGTATGTATACATTATACATACATGCATGAGAAATATTTTGCGATATTAGTAGAATCGTCTATTCCACGCGATTATTCAAGAGCACTTGTCACGCAAGGTCGTCAAATCCTAATGTTGTGGTTATTGCTGCACTGACACATACATACAGTTGGCGTTCAATGTGCATAAAGTGTACCTATACGAGGTACGGATGGATGATATGGGTATGAAAATATTTAAACGATAAATATTTGTGCGATATTGTATATCTTGCAATGTCCATGTAGACGTATGAACCGCGAGCGATGTGGACAGTTAAAACATGACTATGAATCGAATGCACATTCTATATAAACTTAGTAATGAGCTTTGTCCCCTTGCTAATCAGCTGTTCAACAAAGTTCTCACGTGTCTTTTTTTCTTTTTTTTTTCAACGAAAGTCTTTGTCCAAGGGCCACGACCCGATAGATAGACAAACAATGAATTCATATGACACGTATGTATGTATGTATGTATGTATGTACATTCTGTATCATGAACGTGGGTAGACATTGGAGCATCAACTGATAATGTGCAATCAGTACGTTTACCTTCATGTATATAGGTACGTAGTAGCTGTATATAGATGCAAACATTAATGATATTGAAATCTTTCCAAGTTCACCGCGATATGAAAATCGAATTTCATTAGGGAAATTCGAGCTTGTGTGCTCAAAAATCGTGGTACAATCGCCTTGAAGGCTTAAATACATGCGCAAAGATGAGCTAAAACACTTGGGAACATGCCGAACATGCACCAAATTGAGCTGAAAGATCTGCAAAGATGCTAAACGTGAATTCGAATCAGCTGATATACTTTGTAGAATGCTAAACATGCACTCATATAAGCTCGAACGTGCTAAAACATGATCAAATCGGTTCAAACTAGTCCTGAAACGAGCTAGAACATGTGAAAGTGTGCTATATTTGTTTAAAAAATGCTAGATTATCGTTAGAAATGATCTACAACTTGCATAAGAATGCTGAACACGTTCAAAACTGAGCCAAGACTCACCAAATCGTGGTGAAGTTAAGTTTAGCACAGTATCACCGGTGCTGAGATGAGCTGAAACATGCCAAACCATACTTGAATAATCTAAAAAGTACTATGTCGCGTCGTGATACTTCTGAGATTACAAAACAAACATTCACAAAAGTGAGCTGAAAAATAGCAGAGCACGATTCAATTGGGATAAAAATTTAAAGCTCTGAATTAGATGCTGAATGAGCTTTTGAGCGTATGCTAGAATGTAATTATGATTGTATTTGTTCATTTCCAGAGGACAAGACACTATTCTTCAACACGGAGGATGACTTCCTGGTGATATTCCTGCGTCCCTGTAAATTCTACGTCGATAGTGCATTCGCGCTTATGAAAAGGGTGGCCGATTTCAAGGAGAAGAATGCAGCTCTTCTCGATGGTCTGATGCCTCAGGACGAGAGGGCAGCTTTCCTCGAAAACAATGTCGTTAATGTCCTCAAGGGCAGGGATCATAAGGGTAGGCGAGTGCTCTTTGTTAATGCGGGGAAGACTTGGGACCCATCGAAAGTATCCGCTGATCAATTGTTTCGCCTATTCTACCTCATCCACGAGACTGCGATGCTAGAACCCGAAACTCAGGTGAGATTAGTAGAATGAAATACGACCGTTATTTGTTGGGGAAAATTTTTTTCAGATTGTCGTATGGTGGGATTAGGCGTTTTTTTTATTATGAAATGAAAGCTGTTTCTGTAAAAGACTCTACTTCAACCGGAATACGACTCATCTTTTTTTATAATAAACTGATTTTAGACTAGAATACGACCGATTTTTTTCGGCGAAATACTTCATCTAGACTGACATACGACTCTTCTTGTCACGATAGACTTGTTATAGATTGAAACACGACCGTTTATTTTTTACAAAATATATGTTTTAGACACTAATACGACCATTCTTTTCGCAAACAATCTTTTTCAATCTGAAATACGACCGTTTATTATTGAAAATACTTTATTTAGACTGAAATACGACCGTTGTTTTTACAAAATACATGTCTTAGACAAACATACGACTATTCTTTTTGCAAAAGACTTGTCGTAATATGAAATATGACCGTTTCATTGGAAAAGCCTATTTTGGACTGAAATACGACACTTTTTCTGCAAAAGACATGCTGAAGACAATAATACGACTACTTTTTTTTTACAAAAAGCTCAGATTAAACTAAAATACGTTAACCCATTTTGCAAAATGTATGTTTCAGATTAAAATTCGACAATTCTTTGCATGAAAAAATGTGTTTTATACTGACCATTCTTGCGTCGAAAAAAAAAAATTGTTCTAAATTGAAACACGACCGTTTATAAATGTGTATAACGCGGTGGGCGGAACGAGGTTAAGTAGTTGATACGTATTCAGAGAAAGAAAATAAGCTCATGTTGTTGTATAACAGAAACACGTAATTGTTTCAGCTGTTGATAATGAAATCAGTGCGTTTTTGAGCAAAGATAAAACGGTGTACATTGTCCAGAATCTTTATCTCTTTGTATAATACGATATAAACGATGAAAGCAAATATATATTAGTACATCGACGATTATAGCTATCTCGATCATATTATACAGAGTCAAAGTACATGCGATATTACATACCTTTATAAATAATTGTTCTTGTGTTTCGTGGACGAACATACGTGCACGTACTTATAATACGTATGTACCTTGCCCCTGTAGATAAAACGATAACATTTACTAAAAAAAAATTCGTCAAACAGAAAAAAAATAGATAAAAAATAAAAAAAAAAGATATGATAGCTTCTCGGGGGGAATAGATGCGATAACACTCCGAGAAAAACTCTTCTTCGACCTTTGCCTGCTAGGTTCAACGATGGCATTAACTCTCGTTGATAAGCCACAACGATTAATCCAAGCTGCTGCAATGACGTAGAGTTTGGAATTACACCAGCAGCTTTTAGAATTAACTTAAACATTGTCAAACGAAACGATGGACAGTGTGACACTTTCTATCATAGTTTATAAAATAATTTTTTTTTTTCTAATTCAAGGTCCGTGGGGTCGTCGTTATCATGGACTTTGAGGGACTTGCTATGAAGCAGATTATGGCACTGACTCCGTCTTTCAGCATGCGATTACTCTCTTTCATCCAAGATGCTATGCCTCTGCGAATGAAGGAGGTCAGTCATTGATAAGTCACTGTAAATCTTCGATAAATCGCTTCATCTCGTGATAATTATCGTTGATATTTCTCAGGTCCACATCGTTAAACAACCAATGATATTCAGTATGGTATGGAAGATTTTTACACCGTTCATAAGGGCGAAATTGAACTCGCGCATGTTCTTCCACGGTTCGAAGATGCAATCGCTTCACAAACACTTGGATCCAAGTCATCTGCCGGCTAATTACGGTGGCAAACTTCCTCCGCTTGATTACACGTCGGCCGATTGGTACCCGGTGATTATAGAAAATGAGGACAAAATCAAAGGTACTAGTTTATGGCTATTTAATTATTCAGTATCACCGAATCGGGCTATCCGGTTGATCGGTGACCGCTGAGCATTGATTAAATAGTTGTCTATCATATTATGATCGTTGTGTTATCTAGTTGCGGACTAGACGTAATGGCTTATATCAAAGTGCCTTTTATAAATTGTCATATCACTTTAAGTGGGTCGATTCTGTCAAGACTCTTGAATCGAGAGTCAATTGTAAACATAAATGGCATTGAAATTTCGAGAAGCTAACATCACGCTCTTCATTAGTGAATGCTCAAATCTCGCGATTATCATCAGAGATTGGAACCGTTTAGTCAAAGGAATGCGTGTTATCATTAGTATAATAGTCAAGTAGGAAAAAGTTCAAATAATTACCAATATTGACCGAAATCAGGTTTTCGATCATATCTCCCGAACCGTTGATCATATCGGGATAAAAGAAGGAATATAAAACGAAGATAATTAAATTTTCTATCGAAAAGGTTCAACACACTTTTTCGATATTGTCATTAGTTTCGCTGTATTTTAACGCTGAATATTTATAAATTTTGAGTTATTCAAATAGTCATACGAAAAACTAGTCTCTTGTTCTGAGTTGAAATACAGCTAAGCCAATAAAGATGGAGAAAAAATGTATTGAATCTCTATTGTAGAAAATTTAATCATCTACATTTTTGATTCATATTGTTATCTCGGTATCATTAACGGTTTTCGAGATATCATCGAAAAATTGGTATCGAGTATTTGACAATGTTTATTTTATTTTTTTGTTTCTTTTCGAATCTTGGGCTTTTCGAGACTTTCCAAAAACTTGAAAAATAAAAAAATAGGTTCGTTATACATAATTCTACAAATCTCATGTTTCTTGTTTCTCATTTCAGCGTGGAACTCGTACGGTCACATAAAGAACTAGGAAGAGACTGATCATCAACTTGGCGTTGTGGTGTTTATTGAATAGTGAATGTTTATTCTCACTGACTAACCTGTAACTTAAATTATCAACACGAATTATTTGTTATTCAATATAGATATATGTATGTGTATATATATATATATATATATATATATATATATATATATATATATATATATATATATATATATATATATATATATATATATATATATATATATATATATATATATATATATATATATATATATATATATATATATATATATATATATATATATATATACATATATACATATATTATATATATCTCATGATAAGTGTATACACATAATATATGTATAATGTTATAAATATCGAAAATTATTTTTCCTACGATCATACAGAGCTATACTACGGTTTTTATTTCCTACACATACATCGCACCATGACTATAAACTGGGCTATCTCGCTCATACTCGAGTGATAACAAATAAATAAACTAATAAACAAACAAGCAAATAAACGATTGTATTCATTTCGTTGTAACACGTTATCTGCTGTCTGCCTGCACAGCCCACGTAGATTCCTCTTGTATATAGCTACTCTCGGAACTAGTATTTTAGTTAACAATTATACATTGCAGATTCGTAGAAACGTATATTATACTTTGAAACTTTGAACAATCCTATCGCTTCGGTATAGAAATTCTCACTCTGGAAAGCAAACGGTCAAACATATAATAACACGCAGATGAATATGCATACATTTGAATGTTTGAAGATTTGTTTAAACTGAAAACTATTTGAATGACGTAACCGTACAGAGAGTCAAACTGCAGTTAGAAAATTTCTGATACGATGAAAAGAAGAAGAAGAAAATAAAAAAATTTTCTTCAACATATTTCTGCTAAACCGGATATAGAAATTCGTAACGAAATCTCGTGTGCGTCCGAATGAAATCCGAGCGAGGAAATAAGTGAAATCCGAGAGAAATCTGAGAAATAAAACAAGCAGGTAAATCGACTGACCACAATGGGCCGGACCTAAAACTTCCCGCCCAAATCTTTCGCTGAAAAAAAAAAAAAAAAAAAAAAAAAACGTGTATGAAGATTTCCTAAAATAATTATTGATAGGCAATTTTCAGATGAGGGGGGGGGGGGGGGATCTGACCTTGTATTCGTGGTCAACAATCCAGTAAAACCTGGAGATACCAGTTTTCATTCGAATCCATCGATCCTTTCTCGAGATATCGTCGATTACATTTTGTTTTTTCTTCAAAATTTTGTTCTTTGAATATCTTGAAAACTACTGGTGCGATCAAATCCGGTATCTAATCAGTTCTAAGTCTGGAGAATCCGCGTCGATTGATACCAAATTCATCAAAATCCGATCAGTCATTCCCGCGATATCGTCGGAGAAAAAAAATGATCACACACATCCATACACACTCTCAGAAGTCCATCTGAAAATGGTCGGAGGTGTTTCTCTCGACCTTGAAACGTGGAGATCTGGTAAAAACTCAACTTTTCATTTTCCGGGTGATTACCAATAACTTCTCTCTTGCTAAAGTGGGAAGTTAAAAAATCCAATCAGGAAATACTGGTATTAAATTTTCAGCCAAATTCTACATAATATATGCGAATATGTTTTCAGGGATTATTACGTATCGATATCAGAAAAAAAATGTTGAATTTAAATTCGAATTCGAAGGATTTTAATCCGGTTTGAAATTCATTTGCAATTCAATCAAAGTCAGCTCATACAGTTTTTCAATTCAGTGTATAACAAAATTTGAATTTTCGGTAATATTTTATTGCGGATAATTTATTTTTTTTTCGTCGCAATTGCAAAGCTGAAAGATGGTATACATCACAATGGACAATTATCTCGTGCGAATTTATCCGTATAAAAAAGTGCCAGTGCATCCTATGGAGTCCAATGACACGAATCCCACAACAACTCTAAGAGCTGAATTGCAAAGCTTTGCAAAGGTGGGGACCCGACTTTCTATATCGTAGTGGCGGGAGGAGAGACCGCTGTCCATTCTTCGCTGACGGCTCTTGTTCATGAAGTGCTGAGTGTTCACCGTGTGAACAAGCCGCGTGGTAGCAGCTACAGATATTTGATCAATTATCGGTGTCGAGAGGTTTTAAAAGTTCAATTTAAACAGTGACGATGACTACTGCCTGCAATTTGCTACCAGGGCGTCCTGAGGCTCTGATGGAGAAGCTTAAGGACACGGGGTCACTTATGATCGGGAAATACGAGCTCAAATTTGAACCCCTTGTCATGGATCCGATTTGTGTAAATAAGGCGATCAAGGAGCTCAGAGAAACGCCCGAAGTCGTTGCCGAGGGAATTAAAGGACTCATGGAACTACTGAAAAGTACGTTTTTACATTTTCACTCTTTTATGGGGCCCCGTGGTACACAGAGAGAGTTTCGTTCCAAACCGGTTCCCTTGGACGGTTGAACTCACAGGGTTAAAGACCTGCCCAACCTGCAGGTCTCAGGTTTATTTTTTCGTTCGAGGAGGAAAGACGGCCTTGTCTTTGGCAACCGCGGAGATATAGTTTGTGGTATCTTTGAGCCAGACCATGAGTCAGGGGTTTCCACAGAGTCCAGAGAAATTCAGAAACAGGTTGTGAAACTGTGGGACATTTTTATGGAAAATTGGTGTTTGAATTCCTGTGGCTTAGCCGAGTCAGGATAATTTCTGAATGGAAAGTAGGTCCCTTGAAAGTTAGAGTTCGAGAAAAGTCAGGAAAGATTCAGGAGGTCTTGCTTCAAGTATTAATACCAACATTTCGACATTACAACATGTTCAGGGTCGTTCAAAAGTTACGGAAAATTATTGAAATTTTAGGAAAGTGGACTAAAGAGAGCGAAAGTTCGATGAAAAGAAATCTGAAATTAGGTATTCGATGTTGAAGATTTTTCAATAACGTCTGACCAGCCATTACAAAAGTTTAGACTTCTCAAAAAGCTGGAAAGTTTAAAATATTAAAATTTGAATAGGAGTAACGATCGGGGGTATCAAAAATTGTATATCAAACTGGAAACTGGGTATTCAGTGTTAAAAAATCTTGCAATAACGACACTGAACAGCCATGACAACAGTTGATCAGGATCGTTGAAAAGCTGCCGAAGAGTGTCAATATTTAAGACAAATCGATGATTGCAGGGATTAAAAATTTTATAAAGAACCTGATATAACGTTTTCAGTATTGACAAATCTTGCAATACCGACTGAACAGCAATTACAAAGGTTCAGGGATCCTGAAAAGCTGTAAAGTCGAGAATCATCGAAATTTATATAGGAGTACCTACCCAATTGGTATTAAAATTAGTATCTCAAACTCGAAACTATGAGGCCTTCAGAATTAAAAAATCTTGCAATAGCGATACTGAATGTAGCCATGGCAAGATTTCGTGGTTCCTAAAAAGCTTGCAGAGAGTAATAAAATTTTTTTTAATTTTCCAAGAAGGTGTAAAAACATCTATAAAATACAAAAAAAAAATGAAATTAGATGGGTACTCGATACAATCATAAAAATTTTTTGCAATAACTCCCGAACATTCATTACGAAAAGGTCATGGCCATTGGCGATCAGAGACCATTTATTATACTTCCTTTCATCAGACGCCCTCCAAATCGGCTCAAAATAATTCAAAAACAATTCCCTATTTTTTTCAGATTCTTATCTCAACTCTAACCCCTCCCCTCCAAAAGATCGGATCTCCCCATTTAAAATACACGTGTTCCGGCTATATTCTCAGTATATACAATTATTACCCTTACCATAAAATATATATATATATTTTATGGTAAGGGTAATAATTGTTGAAAAAATCTGTAACTACGAGATTTCAGTGGGCATTGATCCTACTATCTGACAAAAAATTCACATCATCATACCGGGCAATCTAGACGACATCTAAATCTGACCAATTGTAAAAAAAAGTTAGATTAAGCGAGTGTGCAATTCGTCTAGATTGCCCGGTATGATGATGTGAATTTTTTGTCAGATAGTAGGATCAGTGCCCACTAAAATCTCGTAGTTACAGATTTTTTCAACAATTATTACCCTTACCATAAAATATATATACTGAGAATATAGCCGAAACACGTGTATTTTAAATGGGGAGATCCGACCTCTTGGGGGGGAGGGGTTAGAGTTGAGATAAAAATCTGAAAAAAATAGGGAATTGTTTTTGGATTATTTTGAGCCGATTTGGGGGGCGTCTGATGAAAAATTCGTCCGAGTCCTAAATAAGGACCACCCTAATGTATATACATTAGGGTGGTCCTTATTTTGGATATTTTTGATTTTTTTTCCACGATCCCCCTAAATCGGTTCTAAATAAATAAAAAGAAATTCCTGCCAAATTGGAGCTCGATATTTCAATTTTAACCTGGCCCCCCCGGCAGTCAAAGTTTTAAACGGGAAAATACGTGTATTTTAGACTCTCAATTGTTTGAACATTTTTCCAACCTAGTAAAAATTGATATAAAAATTTGAAATTCTGCACAAATATTCCCCATAGTATAAGGTATGATTGAAGTAGTATATCAAATTTTTACATCCGTAATTTCTGGAGTTATGATCTATATAAATATCAATTTGATATTCATAAAAAAATGAATAAATAGAAGAAAAAAAATTTGATATACTTCTACAACTATACCTTATACTATGGGGAATATTTGTGCAGAATTTCAAATTTTTATATCAATTTTTACTAGGTTGGAAAAATGTTCAAACAATTGACAGTCTAAAATACACGTATTTTCCCGTTTAAAACTTTGACTGCCGGGGGGGCCAGGTTAAAATTGAAATATCGAGCTCCAATTTGGCAGGAATTTCTTTTTATTTATTGAGAACCGATTTAGGGGGATCGTGGAAAAAAAATCAAAAATATCCAAAATAAGGACCACCCTAATATACATACAATATAGATCCTTAACAGCGATATGCATGCATCGCAGTATATCAAGAGACTCGGTAGAGCCTCGCGCCAAGTAAATTAAAAAAAAAAAAAATCATTATACATCTACGTATATACGATATTATGCAATGATATCCTGTTCAAGGTAGACCGCCCATGCGAAAACAATTTATGTACAAGGAAAAAAAAAAAGGATCCAGTCGTTTTCTAATTTTGCCGGTGTTTTAGGGATAAGTATAAAAACATGAAGCAACGTCTGTCCGCCGTGTTTGAAATACCAAATGTAATGAGAGATGCACATTGGGCAATTCGGTTCATGAATTTTTGCAATCAATTTATCATTAACACCGTATAAATGATTGACCATTCTTTGTGAATTTGAAAATTTTAATATACGTATATAGGCTGTATATCTGGAATCAGCGAAATAAAATTAGGTAGTCAAGCGTGACCTGCGACCCTGATTTGATACGTATATGCGCGAGAATAGACCGTGACAAAGTCTTACTAGTCACTATGTTTGTCGTATAATTATGTGCGGGCAATTCCTGACCGTCATCGTTTTTCATGAAGGCTTTCAATAATTGCTGACCTAGCGTATATGTAGCTAATATAATACAAATGGTCGCGTCAGTCGTATATTGAATTTCGAATTTGAAAATAATTGTATATATATTCGCGATTTCGTATTACAAACGAAAGTGTACGGTTCAAATTCCGGCTTCATGGTATACTATACCTGCGGTCATCGATTAGCGCATCAATGATAATGATAAATGAATACTCTCCATCAATTATTTGAGCAAACTTCGCACGTTGAAGTTGATTCTGATATCTGAGACCTTGCCGATAAATTTAACAGATCATTTTATTTTTGAAAGGCAAAGTGTTTTGGGTCTCGACGAATGTATCATTGTTCCGCGAATCGGTTTTAAGTAACCGCAATAACGTCATCCTGCAGGTTACATATTGAGTTTTTTTTTTTTTTGCCGCCCGGGGGGGGGGGGGGGGGGTCAGAAGTCTGATCGGTTAAACTTGCGTGACAAATGATAGTAAACCTATATGCTTTTGGAAAAAACGAACTATAGAATACTTCAGCCGATCGCTCATAGAGCACTACAATGACCCCAATCACGTGATCCTGCAGGTTTTATTTTGAATTATTCTATTTTAACTTCCCGCTTTGAAAATTTAAAATTTAAAAAACAAAAAAGGGAAGTTATTGGTTTCGGTCCGATTTTCGAAAACCGAGTTTTCATCAGATCTCGACGTTTTGAGGTCCTAGGAAGCTATTCTGACTATTTTTGGATGAACGTTCGTATGTGTGTGTGTGTGTGTGTGTGTGTGTGTAAACAAAATTTTTGTTGTACGATATCTTTAGAACGAATTGACCGATTGGAATGGTTCTTGTGGCGATCGAAAGGGTTTATCGCGACTTAGATCTGAGTAGATTTTGAAGTCGATCGGTCGAGTAGTTCCAAGGTTATTCGAAAAATAAAAATTGTAAAAATTTTTTTTTTCATGTTTCTAGCGCATAAATCCTAAACTGTTCCTGCCATTAGTCTCAAAACTTAATTAGATTTAGGTCTTGAAAGTCTTAAGAAATCGAGACTGAACGATATCTTCTGACATTAAATATAACTCCCTAAAACCTGGAAACGTTTAAATTTGAAGAAACTCGATTTTTGATTAAAAATCATACGGAAAAAAATTTGTATATGGAAAACTGAATATTCTTATAAACTTCTTCGATGTATTATGAACACAATCGTATCAATTTATCGTAACGTATTTAACATATTGCGGGAAGTTTTAGGGTTGGCCCACAGGTGAACCGGTTTTTTTTGTTTTTGGGACCCAGAAGGTTGATCGGATGAATTTGCATGAATAACAAGTCCCCATATGTTTTAGCAACAAAAAACTAGAATATTAAAACATCCGTTCATCGTTCCGATCAAAAATGACTCGAAAAAATGGAAGAAAAAATTTCAAAAAAAACATATTGACCTTGTTTTAGCGGAACCCGATCTGACAGTTGCTGAAGACGTTGCTGAGTTTTTACCCAGGTTTCTAAGACCATGTAAATGGTATCCGGAGAGTGCCTTCGAATTGGTAAATAATTGTCTTAATTAATTCATTAATAGTTAATTAAGTTTTTGAATTAAATCGGAACGGATCTGTTATGTAAGCAAATGAGTAAATTAATTAGTATATTAATTATAGGCACGTTATTGGCGGAAGTGCAAAAAGGCACAACTCTTACCTCGCAATGTTTCATAACTAATAAAACGATGATTGTAATTATAAAATAGTTCATAGCATACGTATACTTTCACTTATAAGAATATATTGGAGATAAACGATCTCATTGTTTTTGCCTAGCGAACGTTAACCCGGGGTACAGTGATGTGGTGGAAAAATAGTTTCTAATAAGTGAACAGTTTTTATTATCTGTTGATAATGTTGTCTTCTTCTTTTATTTTTTTTAAATCTATCTATTCATTTTATCTACTCAATCGTCCGTCTGAATTAGGTATTTATCGTTATACTATTCTTCTTAATCTTCTTTACTTGCTTTTTTTTTTCTTAATGCAGCTGAAACGTTTCTACGCGTTTCGTAGATCTCATCCAAAGTTGTGCGACGGTCTCGTACCGAGCAAAGAAAAAGCTGTTTTATCATCCGGTATTATAACTCCATTACCTCGTCGATGTGCTGACGGTACTAGGCTACTCTTAATCGAAGGTGGCAGGAGATGGAATCCGAAAGAAGTATCGTTGGATGAAATTTTCAAGGGTGTTATGCTCTCACTAGAGGCCGCTATGGCCGAACCCTCGACACAGGTATGTAAACCATCTTCTGCTTCTTTTTGTAGAAGAAAAAAAAAAAAAAAATTACTTAAAAGAAGAAAGAAATAAAAATAAAAAACGATTTTTCGCTCCTTAATTTTTTGTAGAAATGCTAACAGTGACAGCACAAGTAATTCCAATCCCAGAAACTAGTCTCAAACTGATAAAAAATACTAAATGTAGTAAAACTGGTACAAAAACGGTTTGAAAAAAATTATTTTTGAATATTAAAAATTGGTTCTTTCTCAGGTTTGTGGGGTGAGAGTGATTTTGGATATGGCTGGTCTCTCTCTGTCTCACGTAACGTATTTTACACCAAGTTTTGCGAGGTCCGTCGTTGAATGGGTCCAGCGGTGTTTGCCAGCCCGATTGAAAGGGGTACATGTGGTGAATCAACCGTTCATTTTCAACATGGTCTTCGCCATATTCAAACCATTTTTGCAGGTGAATACGATCATGTATAGGTGTTGAAAAAAAAATCTGAAATCGAAGAGATGTGTGCAATATGGAGCAATGTTCAAAATCGTGATGCTGCAGCGCAGCATATGGGGTATAACGAATTGCGGCGCTTCGTGCGACTGTCGAGCGAGAATCGTTATGCATGTAATTTCAAAGTGGACTGATTATATAAATTTTCAGAATCTTGAGAGAGCAAAAAATAATTCGTACCCATTTGTAGCTAAATAACGTTCGCCGGTATTTAATTTCATGATAACCGGCAGCTGATGTAATGATCTATCTGACTTAATTATTGTATCAACTGAAATAGATGTGACGAGGCAGTCATTTTTAACATCCTGTAACGATTGTTGGACAGCAACTAATTGTAAATCAAGTCATTATATACGATCACCGCGAACATGAAAAGCTTACTTTTTGCTTAAGAGGGCCAGTACAGCTTGGTTTGGGAAATTTGGAGTACTCCAAAATTTATTTATTTGTCAACCAAAGCTTATTTCACATCAAGAAAAAATTTTCTTCGAAAAACTTTGTCGTAAGGTTTCAGGCACATCGTTGGTCCAATTCGACCTCTCAAAGTTTTGTTTTCTTCAGACAGCGATTCTCTACATCTCATGAACGTAGAGATCAGTGAAAAGAAATTTATGTGAAAAGTTATACGGTCAATTATCCAAAATTTCCAATATTTAGGCCACTAATTTGCAAATAACTTGGCCAACACGAAATTGTAAAAAATTTCCCTCGTTCACATGATGAGGATTTCTTTTCTGAACAAAATGAGCCCTCAACGACCTTAGTCGGAACAACGATGTGCCTGAAACCTTACGACAAAGGTTTTCAAAGAAATTTTTTTTTTTTTTATGTGTTTTTTTTTATGTTTTCCCAAACAGAGCTGTACTGATTCTCTTAAGTCTTAACGAATTTTTGAATTGGTCCAAAAAATTTTGTTGGAATTCGATTTTTCTGTTGAAAGAATCGTTCGTTTTTTATTTTCACTAATATTTCTAGTATCTAGAAATAGTATCTGAGGATTTTTTCTTTTTTTGGGGGGTCTGTGATCACCGAGATTAGGTCAGATTTATTTTCAAAATCTTACAATACCTGTCTTCGACCTTGTAAAATGCGTTTGCTTTACCATATTCGACGACGATTGTATATACCTACCGTCGATGAATACTAATATAGACACTGCCATTAGATTCCAGCAATAATAATTTGATACAGCCCCCCTCCACCCTCCAATGCGGATTTTAGTTTCAAATTTTTTGGATATTATACAGACGATTTTCCTCTTTCTTTCAGCTTCTATAATTCAATTTCATTTTTGTTTTCTCTCTTTTAATTCGTATTTATTTTCGACAGGAAAAACTTAGGAAAAGGGTACACTTTCATGGCACTGACAAGGTCAGTCTATTGGAGCACATAGACAGTAAAGCTCTTCCCGATCGTTACGGAGGAAGTCTCGAAATTCCCAATAAACCAATCGGCGAACCACTTTGGGAATATTTTTGCAAATTCGAAGAAGATTTTGAGGGTGAATATGTCCGACAATTTATAGAAATTTTCTGCAGAGTATATATTTTGGATTTTTCAAAAAAAAAAAAAAATAAAAATAAAAATAAAAAGAATACAATTTATCGCATAATTATCTCAGTCATTATAAAGATGACGTATATTTTGCTGTTTCAGAGTCTAACAGGTACGGATACGTTGGAAAATCGGTATCTCAATGACAAGCAATAAAATAAGCGTGAAAATTTTTTGGTTCGAAAAAAAAACGAGGAGAGTGAAAAGCGACGATACAAATAAGGGAGGAAGATTTATGATTTCGAATCGGAACACAACGAAAGCATCGTCGATATTAGTTTAGAATATTAATTGGAATTAAAATATACATGTATAAATCGGTAATTTTTTTAATATATTTATTACATATAGGTGAAATCCGGTGTCGAGTGTCGTAAAATTAATTTTTCTTAGTTTACTTCTTTTTTTTTGTCATAATGTTTTATATCTTCATTAAATACTGCAGAGAAGAGAATTAGAGAACAAAAAAGAATAAAATAAAAATAAGAATGAAAATTATTTCTCAATGATCATTATACTGTCGATGAAATTATTATTATTGATTATTATACACATGGAGTTGTGTATTTATTACGTGTAATAATAATAATAATAATAATAATAGTAATAATAATAATAATATTTCTATATATTCATACAAATAAAATATTTATAATAATATCTATGATTTTTTTAGTATAAATTTATTACAAACGTAACAAACAATTTGTCTTTTCTACTAGAAGGGAAGAAATAAAAATAAAATAATTAAAATGAAAATAATCGAATATCTTATGAAATAAAAGAAGAAGACTCTTCCCATCTTCAATTGGACTCTTTTCTATTTGACTGGCTTGTAACATCCGAAAACAAAAAACAAAAACGGCCAAAAATGAATTTCCAATTTTTTTCATATCTTGGATCAGGCTTCGTCGATGTTGAAAGTGAAAAAAAAAAATTAAAAAAAAAGAATATTCCATGCCCAAAAAATTTGAAAAAAGTCTAAAAAATTTTCAATTTTTTTTTTTTTTTGATCTTGAAAAACCAAAAATCAAAGTGGTATTCTTTGACGTTCCCATTTTTTCGACGATTTAACACAAATTCTCTCTATAAAGGCTGCAGTGACTGTAATACCAAAACTGCCCTGAAATGTCTAGATACCGTTTTTGTATTAAATAAAATTTCCAATATAGTCCCTTGCAATTTCCCTGATTATAAAATATGTAACGAGAGCTACAATCGTTTAAGTAATAAACGAACGTGTTAAATCGTTGTGAATACAGGAACGTCAAAGAATACCCACTTTGATTTTAGTTTTTTTTTTTTTTTTTTTTTTTTGAACAGAGAAAAAAAAATTGAAAAATTCTTAGAACTTTTTCAAATTTTTTGAGCCAAATTTTTTGAGCAAGGAGTATTCTTATTTTTTCTTTTCACTTTTAACATCGACAAAGCCTAATTCCCGAGACATGGAAAAATTTTCAAATTCATTTTCACTCATTTTTTTGATGGAACAATTGCCCGCAGTAAAATAGGAATAATAGGTTCAATTGAAAATAGGAAAGTTCACAACGTTTATCGAGTTGGCTTCGAAGATATGTCCCATACATATTAAACTTTGATATATTCATAGTGTATACCGTGAGTTTATTCACTATGGACGAATGAGACACGCCTCGCCGTAGGCATCCCACTAGTCATTTGTTTATCACGAATTAGGCAACAACATCTGATTTTTATGGGTCTAAGCAGCTACTGCTACGTCGCCTGCCGATAAATACGCCTAAATATATCGCCAAATTAATAAAAAAATTAATGACACTTGCCAAATTCATTAACAAAGAAACGACATCCGGGTTGCCTATCTCGAGGTGCGCTTGATCGCGTCCGTAACCTCACGTTGTATAATTTAATTTAATTCTTTAAATATACATATATTATACTATCTATTTCACAGATACCATCGACCTATATACTTTCAGCACCACGTTTAATTGATAAATTGATCAATCAATTAATCAATCAATGGAATGCGTTTAGTGTAATTATTGCAGGGTATATTTAATGTATATTGTTGTTGTTGTTTTTTTTTTTTTCTTTTTGTTCTCTGTACAAAAACAATTCACTAGTAATAATAATAATAATGCTAATAATAATAATTGTCACATGGTGCCCATTGCGGTATACATAAACATTCTACACATTATACATAGACATTCAAATCCAAAAAATGGTTAATTTTCACAAGCATCGATCAGTTCTTCTTCTTGTAACCATAGGAGTTGATAGCTGTGAACATAAAAAATGAAAAAATCGTACGAATTACCACATCTGTTGAAGAAAAAAAAATCAAAATAACAAAGAACAAGGATCGACAACAATTTTTTGTGTTTCTTTTTCCAATAATTGGTAATAATTTAATTGATAAATAATTCATCATACATACCGTCGTACTCAGCGTCAACTTTCAGCAAAAGTTCCAGCCATTCGGGACCACTTACACGGGCAATTTGTAGAGTACCACCGTAACACTCGGGAAGACATTTTGGAGACAGATGTTCGTGGAGAGATTTACGATCCGTACCGTGGAAAGTTATCTGCAAATAATAATAATAATGATAATAATAATTTATTCCAACTAGAGAAATTTCAAATTTTTTCGAATTTGGTTGCAACTGTTTTTGACTTTTCATGGCGATATTGATTATTTTTTTGGAAAATTGAATAAAGACTTGATGAAATTCCGCAGTTGGATTGTAATCGAAAGTCAATTTTCTTTTTCAATAATCGATTAATAGAATTTTCATTTATCTGGGATCTCGACTATAATCGATTGATCGATATTTTGAATAAATCGTAATAGAAAATTCTCTAAATTTGGTTCGGCGAGTGTCGAACAGATCGTGATCCTTCTGAACACCCAGATTCTAAAAAATTCATTATTTTTTATCAAAATCATACTCACTCGACTCTTGAGCTTCTCCCTAAGGAATGGTTTGAAAAGTGCAAACACTACGTTGAATATGTAGGGTTGATTGACGATATGAATGGCCTTTATCCTCAGAGGAACGGAGTCTTGAAGCCAGTCGACAATTCTCTTGGCGAACGGTGGTGTGAATTGCCAAGTCTGCTGAAGAGAGAGTCCATCCATATCGAAAATGACCACAGCACCAGTTATTTGCGATGTTGGTTCGAGGGCGGCGGCCTCGAGGTACAAAACGCATCCCTTGAACACTTCGTCGAGGCTGCATTTATTGTGCTTCCATTTTTTACCAAGTTCGATTATCAGGATTCTACGACCGTGTTGATCGCGGTTAGGGAGAACCGTCAGGATGTTGTGCTCGAAGATGTTCTTCTCTCGGCTTGGCTTTAGATCGTCGTAGACGTTTGCGTGCTTCACTTTGAACTGGTAGTAACTCTTTATCAACTTCAACGCTGACTCTGGGTAGTACTTACAAGGCCTCAAAAAACGCACAAGCCATGCCTCGTTGTCCTCTGGCCAGACCAAGTCTTTCTCGGCTGTAAAACAAATTGCAATAGAAAAAAAAATTAGGATTTTTCGAAATAATTTTACTCAAGGAAAACGATTCCTCGTCGTCTTTCGCTTGCAGCTTTGCAAGAGCTTCCATTTTTCCAGGAACTTCGAGAAGTTCAACCGATTCGTCGAGATTTTTGAAATTTTTAAGGTTTTTCAAAAGACCAAAATTACGGTTTCAGGGATTCAACAAAATTTTCATCGGCTCGAAACTGACGAACACAGAATTTTCAAACCCTTCACAATATTTTTATGAATTCTAAAATTTTTTAAGACACAGTTTTCATCGATTTCAATAAACTTTCTTGAACTTTGGAAAAATTTAGAAACGAATTTTAGAGAGTTTTCAAGATTTTCGCTAAGTTTCAGACTTCGGATGAGGAAATTTTCCACAAATCTTACAAGTTTTATACGAATTTTACGGAAATTTCTAACTTTTCATTTTATTCGGCATCGAATTTACAGAAATCTCAAAAGTTTTGTCGAAAATTACAAACAATTTGGAGATAAAGTTTCGAAAATCTCCCGATCTCGAAAGATTTTCCTGCAAATTTTCAGACTGCGCTTGAATTTTTCGAGAATTTTTTCAAATTTTTCTTGAATTCTACAAAAATTTCTTTCAAACGATAAATTCTTTTTTTTTAGCGGTGTTGATCACAAAGTTTCAGAAATCCTTATGAAAATATTTTCCCCATAATTGACACAAAATTTCAATCAATAATTTCTCAAAGTTTTCTACTTTTGCAGAAAAAAAAAAAATATTCGACCTAATTATACCTTGCAGCAATTCCCTGAGTTGAGCAACAGCCTCTTTCTGTCTTTCCGGTGTTTCTCTGAGTTCATTTTTGGCTATTTCCAAAATTGCCGGACTCGGAGGACTGAGTTCAAACTCGAGTGTGAAATCCCCAAGTTTAATGAAAGGGAGATCTTGCATATCGGTCATCATCGTGGCTGTAACAAAAAATTCATGTAAGATAGAAATTTGAAAGTAAAAAGAAAAAAATAATTTTGACCATAAAAATGAATCGCATTATACAATCTCAAAAATGTCGGCACAGTATAACAAAACTGGACCAATACGTGTGTCACTCTCCTTTCTAAGAAATTATGTATTCAAATTTGGAAATTTCCGGTCACTTACTGACGATACAATGATTTACAAAATCGTTATTTCTGGTAAAAACTTGTTTCATCTGTTTGTGTTATTCAGAAGTTCACGGTAAAAAGAACCTTGACTCTCTTTAACCGAATATGTACGTATATATGATTATAGTTCAGGTATGTATATAATTTTTCCGGTTAAACATAGTCTGAGCGAATGTGAGACAGAGAAGAAGAAAAAGAAAAAACGAAAAGGGAAAAAAAATAATTGCGGATATTTTTTGAATAAATATACAATTATTAAATTGTGCGATATTTGATGGGAAGATATATGTATGTATATGGTGCAATTAACCTGAAGGTACAGAATGACATGAAGTATGAGCAGAAATTTTGAAAACAAAAAAAGTCTATACTGCGTTGCCAAAAATCTGCGATTTATAAGATCCCGAATGAATAAATAGTAATAAAAACGGCCTTGATCTTCAGGCTATCGAGTTATAGATCTTCACGACTTTGAATAATTAGGTATACACATATGTTTATGTAAATCCGGTGATGAATAATCTAAAAATAAAAATAATAAAAAATAAAAAACCTTGATATATCTTGAGCTTTGATTCTGGTCCAGACAAACACTGCACATGAATCTAGTGAGCTCGTGTGTGTAAAACCGGTTTCTTGAAATTTAATCAAAAACACGATCATGACCTTTGCGAAATTTCATATCCTAAATCTATAAGAAAATCTGAAGGAGTTTCGGTCACGAGCAATAATTATATCTCAGGGTCTTTCTCGGTAGAGTTCCTTGAATTTAATTTCAGGTTTATGAACACTGGTTTTGTTTTTCTGGACTATTAAAGACAAAAATATTTTTACATTATATGAAATGAGAGTTCTTTATTATTTTTTTTTTTTTTTTTCGTTTTTCTATTGTTTTTTTTTTCAATTTTTTTTCCTCCATAAAATCATTTGCGTCATTGAATTTGATATCTGACGCACGGACGCTCGAATATGACGGTTGCCCGAATGATTCAGCGAATTAATTCTAGTGGTTGGAGAAAAAATGAGAGAAGACAAACTAATGTATGTATATACATCGTTGAAACTGATCGTGCAGTGTGAATTATAATTTGTAAAAAGATTAATTTTTGCCAAGTTATTATACCACGTCACCTGTATCAGATATAAATTATTCAATTTCGCGCTATGTTCAAGATACCCGCGAGGTTCTTGCGATGACAGGCAATGAATAAAAGAAAAAGAACAAGAAAAATACAAAAAAAAATAAATTCCTAGATATGAACATTCGCATATGCATCTCTTATACAGGTCTATATACTTATGCAAATTATTGGCATGACTTTTTCCAGATCGAATAGATAATTACAATTTATACTGAATCGATCTGCGAGAATCACGATTGAAATTACCGTGATCGAGCACCGATAACCTTACAGCAACAATTAATTGCGTTAATTAAACAGCGTTGAGCAAAAATAGCAACAAAAAAAAAGCAACAAGAAAACAGGAATAATACAAAGTTCATTATAATCTTTGTTCACGGTTATAAAGTGGGGGTATTTTTGTCGAGAACTATTTCGTCAGCTCTTTACAATGTTTTGTATGTTTCAAACCGAGTTATCAGTTTCTGAATCAACCCCTACTCGATTTTCATCACGTTAGAATTGTAGCGGGGATCAATACGAATCCAACGATGTGCAACAATGTATATTTATAATAACTCGACAGCGAGATATAACTCGGTAAAGCAAGAAGCGTAAGCGTGCGTGTAAGCGTATGAAGCGTTCACTGCGCTGCGGACGGTACGAACGAACCGTGCAGCGTAGCGCACTGTGGCATGCAGACGCTTAACAAGACAATATCTTTCGATCGAATAATCGGAATGGTACTTTGTTTGGTATCGTTGAACTCGTCTCGTCGCGCTTAACAAGTTCAGGTAAATGAAATGAATAAAATCGATGAAATAGCATAAGGTTTTTTTTTTCTTTTATAATTGTTCAAATTTTCATCGTCCAGCCCTGATCTAATCAGCATAATAACTATGCACGCCGCGTTCTTCGGCAAAGTAATGTGTACACACGAAGTCATTCAAATACTGTACAATGAGCTATCGCAACGGCCCCTCTGCATCTATAGAAGCAATATTTACATACCGAGGTACATCCTGAAGATTGATTTGCAATCAAGTCTCGTACGACGATAATATACACACGCACACACGTACACACTTTCGCAAACGGAAACATGCATGTGTATCGCCGTTGTTTAAAGTCTTGAAATGCAGAGAGAGAGAGAGAGAGAGAGAGAGAGAGAAAAAAAACATATTTGCAAAAAAAAAACATTAAAAAAAAATAACTAACTCTTCGCGGTGAGGTTCTCTTTAATTTTTCCTCAACTATAAATATGTATATACATAGAGCCACATGTATAACGTCGAGAATGACGGATTTTGCGGTGTTGTTGAATTGTTTTTGCGAGTATAAAATAAAAAAAGGGCTGATAAAAACTTGAAAAAAAAAGGAGAAATAAATTCTCAGCGAATAAGAATAAAAATGAGAATATGAAGATGGAAGAAATATTGTGTATATACACATAATATACACGTGTTAATGAATATATATATATACCTGTTTATATACGTAGGATATACAAAACCTCTACCTATACATGGTAATACTAAGGTATACATGTGAAATGACACGAATTACAATAATGCTTGACTAAGCAGAAAAAAAAAGAAAAAAAAAAGTAGAAAATAATCATAAACCGCAAACAGTTTCTTTTCATATGTTACACAACACAATAAATTGACAGCCTCAAGGCACATGCATACTATGTAGTTTCCGGAGGACAAGAAATATCGCTGTTCTATACGTATACTACAATAATAAATTGCCTAATGGCTGTACTATGTATATAAATTATCTGTGAACCTGTTTATGATCGATTTTCATTATCATATTATAGTTATAACAATATTCCAAGAAATATCCAAGTGCTGAATAAGAAAATCAAGCAAAATCGATCAACAAATGAATAAATAAATAAATTAATTGATCAATGAATAAGTAAAGAAAAATTATTGAAGAATTTACATAATACATAACCTAATATACATTAGATATACATATAAATAAAAATAAAATGTAACACCGTCGCTACTATAATAATAATAAGTAACTACAAGTACGATAATGACATATCTAGGCTTACACACGTTTACGTATGTTATAGAGTATATGATAATAAAATAAATAATGTACATGAATAATTCTAAAAAAAAAAAAAAAAAAAATCCAATTTTTTTTTGCGTTTTTTTTTTATTTTCGTTTTTACTCACGTGCTTTCTTGGCCATGGTTCTGTCAGTAATGATGTTCAATTTCGAGTATAATAATATGAATTACACCTTCAAAATTACCGTAAATATTATACAAAAATAACAACAACTCATCAAAATAAAAACAAATTATACTCGCATCGATCGAGTTTCACGACAATTTTGTTGTTTTATTTATTCACTTTATTTTTATTATTATATATATATACTTTGAATTTGTTATAATTATTATTATGATTATTATTATTACTATCGAAATTATTTATATTACTTTTTAACGCGGAAGAAGAAGGAAATAGCAAGAAATTCGTTTAAAACAAAAAAATAATTAATACTTCCGTGGATATTTAATTATAAATATATATAATAATTTAAAAATAAGTATACAGGTATAATAACGGTATACGAGTACTGTACTGTACGGTAGTGTACTGTACCGGTACCAGCTACAGCAGCTACTAGGATAATATCATCGTTAATTTCATTTTGGTACGTTCTTATATGCACTCTATTAGCCGGGGGGGCCCTGAGGCTCAGAAAGTTCCACGATTTGTTGGGAGTTAAGAAAAGGTAGTCGTTGACGGATGGGGGGTAAGGGGCAGTAAAATTTTTCAAGTTAAAACTTCAACAAGGACAAATAATATATAACCAATGACTCCGCGCGGTATTATATGTATAGCTAGCTTATAGCGCGCTGCGGTTCACTATACAGAAAACGATTTCGAGGTCCACCAGGTCCCCCCCCCCCCCCCCCGCCCTCCGCCCCCCTGCCGACGATCCCTTTTACCTCCACCTCTATCGCCCACTTTGCCACTGCCACCTCCACGGTTCCTAGTTCTTATATTTTTTACGGTTTTTTTTTTGTTTTTACAACAAGTAAAAGAAGCTTAGAAGAGATGTCTTGAGCGGTTTGGACTTTGAAACGTCACTGACCGTTATTTTACATTTGAACACTGAAAGAAAAAAAAAAAAGTTTCATCTCGCGTAGTGGGAAAGAGGTGAGAAGATGAATTGACGATTTCTTCTTTAACGACGCGACGGTTCGATATATTCCGTTCCGTTTATGGAAGGATTTTTTTTTTCAGATTTTTTTTGTTTTACATTTTTTTTTTTTCTTGATAATTAGGACTTTCGATTGTATGCAACTCAGGGTACAAGTACGCTCTGTACCGTAAAATAAGAGAAAGCGAAAAACAAAAATAAAAACAAGAAAATTGAGACCCTTAACTGACAATTTCCTTTGATTTCATGGCGCAGACCGAACTTGTATGTAACATAAATTGCATATAATTGAGGGTCCTATGGGTCTCATCCAGGAAAAGACCCGGTATATATATCTATACATTAGGGTGAGCCAAAAAAACTAACCTATCGAATTTATGGCTTAAAAAGAACCTATTTACCGTGAAAATAATTCTCCCGTTTGGACAAATTTTTAGCTCAATTTTAAAAGGTGTCGGTGGCCATTTGAAATTTCCCATTTAAATAACACGTAAAAAAAAGTTTTTTTACAAAAACTGATATAACGTTTGAACCGTTTGAGATAAAATTTGTTTCTGGGCATATTCTTGTAGGGCATGAAATTCCCTACAAAAATGACCCCGGAGCCAATTTTTAAGACTTCAAAATTCTCATATTATAGGCTGTAAAAGTCTATCTAAGCAAAAATATTTCTGCTTTGATAGACTTTTACAGCCTATAAGTATGAGAATTTTGAAGTCTTAGAAATTGACTTCGGGGTCATTTTTGTAGGGAATTTCATGCCCTACAAGAATATGCCCAGAAACAAATTTTATTTCAAACGGTTCAAAAGTTATATCACCTTTTTGTAAAAAAACTTGTTTTTACGTGTTATTTAAATGGGAAATTTCAAATGGCCTCCGACACCTTTTAAAATTGAGCTAAAAATTTTTCCAAACGGGAGAATTATTTTCTCGGTAAATAGGTTCTTTTTAAGCCATAAATTCGATAGGTTAGTTTTTTTGGCTCACCCGACTATACATAGGTATATACCTGTATAGCAGATATTTATAAATATATACATATACAACCAATATGTGGTAATTAGCACAATATATCAACGAACGTTTGGAAAAACCCGTCGATACCTATATAGGTATAAGCGGATGAGCAATGTCGTTTGCATAACTAAATAGTATAAAGCGGTGACGATTATAATATAGTGTGTGAAATTGTTGAAGGATTGGAGAAAGGGGTAGGGGTAAGAAAATCTTAGAAAATTTTGAAAAATACCAAAGAAAAAAATAAGAAATATAAACAGAATTAAATCCGGACCGAGGTTATAAAAAATACATTTAAAAAAATTAAAAAAAGGTCAAGAACAAAGTTGGAGTAATAAATATTTTTCGAATTCAAGCATCGTCATCGATCAGTTCTGTTTTTGAAACATTTAAAGTAGATAACTGGTATATATTTTATACGTATAATTACCGAGAAAAAATTTTGAAACCGGATCGAACGATTTGTTGTTCGAGATTTTGTTGTTGTCGTGTTTTTCTGTTTTTTTTTTCTGTCTTTATCTCTTTTTGAAAAATCGAGAAAATAAAAAAAAAACGTAAAAATATTTCAATTGTATTATACAGGTTATATGTTTTATGGACATATGGGGCATTTCATGTGAAAACATAAACGTTCCAACTTATGACGAAGATTTTTTTCAAAATTTATTCAAATATTTTCTTTCTAGAATGACATATTATTCAGGAGAAAACTGTCAAAGTGTTGCCGTTTGTAGAAAAAACAAAAGCGAATATTCCAAAATAATTGAAAAACGAAATTTAAGCTCAAGTCAATGAAAAAACGCTTTGGGGTATGGGTTGCGGTCCTAAGATACGACATGTAACAAAATTTCCCAAAGAATCGTAGACCCATCTAGCTGGTTGAAACGTTTTCGTTTTCACATGGTATGCCCTATAAAGGGATCTGGTAATTTTTTAACATCTTCCTTATATCGCACATAAATATTTCTGTCGATTGAATAGAATCGATAATTATTACTGTCTAACGTTTACTGTTCATTATTTCTGCTGATTACATGACAGAAAAAAGTAACGTCAATTTGTACATAAATTAGATGTTGAATTTTACATTACATAACTGTCGAACAGTTAGAAGTCATGTCATATTTCACAAGAAATCCATGTTGCTGTTACATTCTGGAAATTCTATCGTAGTTTCACAGTATAATCAAGCCTTTGACAGGAATCAGAACGTGTTCTGTCAAATCTAAATTACGACCTTGTTACTTTTGACAGGAAAATCAGTAACAGAAAAAAAAAGTCCACTGGAACCAGAATTATTTTTAACTGTTTATACATATAGGTATAATTAGGTATGTATATGAATATACTAATTTTGAAAACAGTCATTAAATTGTATACGTTGTACAGTGTATAATTATTTTTGAGTCAAACCCCAAAATCAACTTTCGCTCAAACTGCGTTAATTATGCCATCAAAATTTGTTATATTTAGACTTTGTTACGATGATTTTAAGACACGTGTTACGTGTCTAGCTATACAGGGTAGGCGATTTCAAATAACTCCCAAAGCATGGTTCATAATAAAAATTGACCCCCACAAAAGTTGCAGGGTTCAGAGGGGGAAAGAAGCTGGCGTTATTGGATTCTTCAGTGGAGGCGTTGCCGAGGTCAGGGTGAAGGTCAACTTTGTTTTTTGAACGAAAATCCATATTTTTTATTACGAAATTTTGTTCTACTTGAAAAATCGAACGACTTTCGTATGAAACATTTGTTTGTGAGATATTAACTTTTGATGATATTCAGCTGAACAACTGGAGATTTTTCAACTTTTGACAAAATTTCACGTCTAAACTATCGAGTTTGGTGAAAAATTCCAAGAGACAAAGATTCTTGGAGAATAATTGCAGAATTTTTTCAAATAACTTTTTATTGCAGCTTCTTCAATTGCGTAAAAACGAAATCAAAAATTGTTAAAAAAAAATTCTGCAATTATTCTCCGAGAATCTATGCATGAAATTGCGCATTTTTTATCTCTTGGAAATTTTTCTCCAAACTTGGTAGTTTGGAGTTGAAATAATCCCAAAAGTTCAAAAATCTCTCGATGTTCAGCTGAATATCGTGAAAAATTGATGTTCGACAAAAAAATGTTTCACACGAAAGTCGTTTCATTTTTTAAGTAGAACAAAATTACGTAATCGAAAATATGGGTTTTCATTAGAAAAAAAAAAAAAAAAAACAAAGTTGACCTTGTTCCTCCGAACTCTGCAATTTATGTAACGGAAAATTTTTTCTGTGAACCATGGAGTTATTAGCGTGGATAGATCACAAAATTACACCTATAAGTACTACAATTTTGGACGCGAACTTATGCGTAAAGGAAAACAAAATCGAAAATTCTCCAAATTGCTTTCCGCAAGAAAAAAAAAATAAATAAATAAATAATTAAATAAATGAATTGGAGAATTACAAAATGATAAAGAAACACAAGCTTCATGTAATCATACATACATATAATTAAAATCTTCATGTATGTATAATAAGTGAATGCCCTGAAGCTATATATCCATTTTTGTCATGGAAATATCTGACCCCCTCGTCTCTCCGAAAGGTATGTATGCATGAGATTTATTGACATCCATACAATGAATTATATAAGTTACAAAGTACACATAAAGATTAAAGAAATATTAATTTATGTCATCAATGTATACCTAGATACGTATACGCCTGAATGTGTAGATAAAAATCTAAATACTTCCGCCTAAAAGGCTAGCAATACGCTATGCATCCCCGCCGAGCGGTACCGTAGAAGACACGACACACTGTGCCACCTAGATACCAATTACGAGTGACAATTTGAAAAATGACTTGCATTTAATTTCTCGCAGGTATGATAAGCATGCGTGGATAGTTTGAGAAGAAGAAAAAATTTTTTTTAATGGAAAAATGTTGACTCCAATCATACCGGGATGGAAAAAAATAATTAACAAGGGATCGAAAAATAGAATTTGAATTAAAAGAACAAGCTGGAAGAAGACAAAAAATAATAATAATAATAATAATAATAATAATAATAATAATAATAATAATAATAATAATGAACTCCACAAAGTCATGTGATTACCGGAATTACAATTTTTTATTTTAACACTTTGCAAAATTTTGAATTTGATCAACGAAAATTGATATTCGAAGGTCTTAAGAATGTAGAAAATAAAATCATCAATATTTTTGACTATGTAAAAAACATGTTCGGATCGTGTAGAAGGTGAAATTAATTTTTCCACTATGTTTTTAAAAATACGACGAGAAGTATGGCAGCTTCTTATTGGATAAAAGTTAAATTAACAAAATTAAAATTAAATGCTGCGATATCTTCTTTTTTTTCCACGCACAAGAACACTCACACGGACTCGAGATCGTGAGTCATTGTTATACAATCTCTGTATATGTTGAGTTAACTAATCGTCATGTTGACATCCGGCAGAATAATTAATGAAGTACGAAAAAAGCAAAACAAAAAAATTGATAAAAAATATTTCAGCTGATGTAATAAACTAAATATAATAAATAATATTCAGTAACTAAAAAAAGAAAGAAAAAAAAAAAAAAAAAAAACACTTACGGAATGAATAAGTAATCCTGACTTTTATGATACTCGTATGGTTTATATTCTTTCTTCCATCGAGGCCCTTATTTTACAAATTTCAATATATCAACGATAATTTGTCTCTTAATTGATCAACAGAAAAGGTTTTGATTTTATTTTTATTATTGTTTCAAAAGATAGAATTCCTATAACGTATAGTTTCAGAACTGTTCTGAAAAAAACTAATTTCGTTTATTTTATTTTATTCATTAATTTTTTTTTTTTTTTTAATAAGACAGCGAATTTGGGGTCATAATGAAAATTTTGACATTTCGCGGACTGTCCCTGAAATAAATAGATACGCTTATTTCGCTCGACTAGTTTGAGGACAGACCTCAAAATATGGTCTCAGTACCTATATATATGTATGTATGTATGTATAATCAATCGTGTAACCTCGAAGTGTAAATTATCTGAAAAAAAATTTCCCTCGAACTATAGATATACATAAGTATATAATACACTCGATAAAATCATGTGGAAGATCGCTTATTATAGGCCATGCGGATAACTACAGCTCATCGAGATATGTTCCTTACTTTGGTCTGCTGATTCGTGATGAATAGTAAATTATGTAAGAAGCGTGAATCATGGCGAAAAAATTTCCGACGTATATTTATAATGACATGGAAAAAATGATTCTCGATTATTATAATCGAAAGTAAAAATTCCTGGTTTTGAAAATGGCCACCGCAAATGCAAATAGTGTGTGAATTTTTGATTAATATTATTTTTTTTTTGTTTTTAAAGATTGTATCCTCAAAGTATTTACAGTACATATTTTCAAAAATGTGTCCTGTATGTATATACTTATACATAGGTACATACATACATCGTAATATCATAAATAGTTATGTTAAAAATAATGTTTATAATTATGGTCCAGCTTCGCAGTCCAGTTGCTATGAATAGAAATGATTTTCGGAAAAATAAAAAATTAGATTCTGTATACTTATTAGTTGGATTGACCGGAATAAGTCATGCACAGTGAAAAATTGCATTTCAGGATAGCTAATTCACTATAATTTCAGTAAGCCACGCCCGTTTTGGGAATTTTTTTAAGACTCAGTCCAGCTGTACATATACAGAAAATTATCTGAATACTTAAATATACTTAGAGATTAAGAAAACGATAATTTATGTAAGCCTAATGTATACCTGGATCGACACCTAGATGTTTGAATAAGAATCTGAATACTAGCGCCTAAAAAGCTAGCAACTTACTAAGCACTTCCGCCATGCGGTACCGTCAAAGACACATTACCGACTGTGACACTCTCTGTGCCTCCTAGATACCTGTTACGAGTACCAATTTGAAAAATGACTTGCATTTAATTTCTCGCGGGAATAATGAGTGCGTGCGTATCTAGGTATGCGTATTTTGAATAAGAAGAAATCGAGAATTTGTAAAATAAAAATAAAATGAAATAGACCGTCGACTGATATAACAGAATTGAAGAAAATAAATAAATATATCAAAAAATTAAACGATGATTTGATAGTACTAAAAAAAAAAAAAAAAAAAAAAAAAAAAACACTATAATATCTTCTTTTTTGTTAACTTACAAAGGCGTCTATATACTCATACATATCCAAACAGTCGAGATCGTGACTAATTATTGTACAATCTCTGTGTATATTTAGTTAACTAATCGTCGAACGCTATGGAATATCCGTTTGCAGAATGATTTATGAAGAAAACGATATAACGAAAAAGGAAAAAAAAAAAAAATTTAGTCCATGTCACAAACTAACTAAACAATATACTTGCTAAAGAGAAAAAACTTCACAATGAACAAAACAATTGAATAAATAAATAGTCTCGACTATAACTGATACTCACATGTTTATTTTTTCCCCTTTCTTGAAGGACGTTATCAACTGCACAAATTCCAATATATCAACGATGATCTGTCTTATCTCCTATTCGAACAGATGAAGTGTATTTTCCTTTTTGTTTTTTTTTTTTATTATTATTATTATTCTTATTGTTTAAATAAAGGTCACGATGTTTACAGTCGGTAAAATTTTGACTGTATAACTAATTTAGAAAACAAAAAAAAAAAAAACTAAATACTAATTATATATAAAACATATAATGTGGAGCAGAGGCACAGTACATTACAGTTAATAATACAAGTGAGTATTGAGAGCGCGAGTGGGATGTCTGTTGTATTTAAACCTCTCCGTCAACCGTTCTGTGCGGTCTGGCCTTTGGCCTTATCACGTTATAGAGGAATAAGAAATTACAATGAAAAAAGTGTGCATATATGTCGATATATAGGTAGGTATAAAGTGGGTAGGTCGGTAGGTAGGTAGGTAGGTAAGTATGTAGGTAGGTGGATTCTTTACAACCGGTATACGATTCCCACCACACACATACATTCATATATATACATATATACATATAAATATATATACCTATATAAATATATATCCTATATAGAATTATTCAGATATCGAATACTGTTCGATATACTCTAAGTCGATCTCGATAGATCTATACGTGTACTGAATGCAATTTGCATGCTAGTTGCAATGTACGTACAATCTGCAAGAAAACTAAAAAAAAAAAAAACAGAAGAAAAAAAACCATTGATTAATTGAGAAAATCACCGCGAGGTGTCATGTCAGAGGAAAAACAGCACAATGGGCAGTTCTAAGGCCATGGACGTCAAGTTTTTCGGATATAATTTATGATAATCGTCTTGCAGTATAAGATTGAACATGCGCTTGAGTTACGTATAGAGACGTTTATAATTAATACAATACAAACCGCGAGGATGAGTCTCAGTGTGATATTACATCGATGATACCGCATTAACCGATATAGAAAATCGATATAGAAAAACACAAAATTATAAAATAACGTTTCTTTGATTTTCTTTCTTCAATTTTTGTTAATTTTTTTTCTATTGATCGGTAATTGCTGCAGCGATCTACAAAAAAAAAAACAGAAGAAAAAAAAACGTTGCAAATCGTGAACATATTATATATTTAATTATTCATGGCTATATGATATGTGAGAGGAAAAACGAATAATCGATTATCTGATGATTATGTTCATTCTATGTATTATTAACAATTATACAAACAGCTCGTTTATCTTGTATATTATATTAATGTGGTTTTTCTTTCGTATACCGTATAAATCGAGGGTGTTCAACGTTGAACGGAACACAATGTGTCCATTACGCGATCTACTTTCTTTCTTTCTTTCTTTCTTTTTCCTTATTCCTTCTTTTTTTGATAAGATAAAGATAAGATATATCGGAAAGTATACTGAACTCTTTATCCTCGTGCTGATCGCACATATATAATATATGCTGATCGAATTTGAAAAAAAAAAAAAAAAACAATAATAATAATAATTATATATGCTAATGAATCGAAGCTTAGAAGAATTCGATGAGGCCGCAAGGCCGAACATTAGATACTGTCGTTTGATCGAGACGGGACCAGAGAACCTTGAACCACTCTGCACACTAGAACAGCCCAGAGAAAGAGAGTCGTTAAAGATCGAAGGTTGTATACAAGTCCGAGCGATTGATGACTCGAAGAACTTCGATTTTACTGCACAGTACAGCTGCAGTCCCTTGGGTATATTGCTCTATTTTTTCTTTTCTTTTTTTTTTTTTATAGATGAGCTAGAAGCATAGGCGATAATTAATGTCATTGCAATTTGCTAAATTGATGAATTTTATATATGTACCACGTTATTATTAACAGTCACTGACTCAGAGTTTGAGAACGACGCAGATACCGCAGCCCATGACGATGAGTCTGACTATGAACATGTGTGTCAGACATGCAGCATCAGTCGTGCTGAAATTTAATCACGAAATGTAGAATTACAATTAATTCGTACGTTGCACGGATATGTGCAGCGCACGGGAAATTTTTTTTTTTTCCTGCAATTTGAACGTCGTTCTATCGTCTCAAAGTCTGTAATCAAAATTATCGTTGCATCATGTGAATTATACCGGTTATTTCACCATATCTGCAATCTCGGTGGGTATAAATCGTGCATAGATAGATATTAGATATAGAGATACGTGCAATAATTTTTAGTTGTGTAATATATTAATAACCGACCTTTTGAACAGATCTATCGAATGATTTTTTGGTAATTTTGAAATATATCTGGGGGGGGGGGATGGCAAAAACGATTTTTTTTTTCTTTTTTTTTCCATGTTGCAAGGAATGTAACGTACAACGTATATACAGTGTAGCGTCTATTTTACTTTCATACTGATCTCAGTATCGGGACAGTAGCAAGATTGTTGCTAAGTTAGGCTTTTAAGTCTCTGAGAACTTGCCGGTCGCTGGGCGATCGGTTGCCTGCTAACTTTCTCGTATATAGGTATATATGTATTCAGATCTTACGATTGCGGGAGGTTTTAGTTCCCCGCCTTTTGTGCTCACGACGAGTGACTGTAGTTAGTACCTCTGAGTTTGTTTGCTGGTGAACATCGAGACCTATAACTAGCGCGTGAGTAAACGCAATTATGTCCACCCACGATCGGTATGTATAAGTAAACAAAAAAGAGAAGAGAAACGAAGAAAAAAAAAAAAACCAACAACAACAGAAATCACAACGCGTTAAGAAAGAGTGAAACTGTACTAGCAAGCTGTAACATCCTACTCAGGCGCGTAGTACGCAGTACATACGGATCAATACAGTAGTAATAACAAAATTAATAAAAACTAGCTGCGTGTGCGTTGTCAAATAGAATTTTTACCGATTAAATCCAAATTGTTTTTTTTTTTTAGTCTATCTTCAACAATTTTTTCATCCCGTGGATGTTCTAGAGATTGTCAAGACGGTTCCAACGACACCCCACAACATATCATTTCGATTATTCAATAACGAGATATTTATTAGCGGAAGCATTTCAGCGCGACTAGCGCATGACGCGTTGCTGATAATTGCGCGCCACGCTGAGCGCGTTAATATAATTTGAATAGCGATATTTTGTGATTGACTGTTCGGAATGATACGATGTTGGGTATCGTTGGATCCGGCGCGTTTTCCTCTACAAGTTTATCGGTATAATAATCAAATAAAAAAATAACAGAAATTTTGGAAAAGTGTAAATAATTGTTGTAGATCTAAAAGGCGGTAGTTACTTTCCAACATTTTAACGAATGAAAATAAACCAAAGCCGGTTATTCGACTAACCCGGGTGATAAAAGAAAAATTGTTTATTTTTCGAATCTATATACCTATGCACATATATATATATATATATATATATATATATATATATATATATATATATATATATATATATATATATATATATATATATATATATATATATATATATATATATATATATATATATATATATATATATATATATATATATATATATACACATATTCATAACCTGATTATTCTCGAGGAGCCCGTTTTAAAGCAGACTAAATCGCGTGCTGTTGTTTATTACGTTCGCGTTCACTATCTGCGCAGGTATTCGTACTATATTTACATCATTTCCTCTCCCTTTTACTGAGTCTACTGTCTCTCTCCGTCACTTAAAGAGGTCCGCAGGTCTCTTGCGCTGGGAGATAGACCTACCTTTGTATAGACCCATATAGCTGTAGTTGTATGTACATACTCATACTCCAGTCCGTACGTGACTCGGTTATGTGAAAGCGTTGGAGCGTGGATGCAACAGGATGACCCTGGCCAGGTTTCGTAACTAAGGGTCTGTCCACGAGGTTACAGCGGTCAGTTATAACCGTCTGTCGTTAACTTTGCTTATAAATAACCCTTTATTGAAATACTATATCATGACCTGGGTACTCTCATGTCTTTTAATCGCAGACTATCAATAACCGATTATTTTAAATTAGCCAACCCGATAATTGGATCGACGATCGTACAGTCGAGAAACAAAACCGTAATCGAAAAAAAAAAAAAAAAAACATGGCGTGTATTTGTCTACAATTTTAAAACGTGTGAGCGTGTCGTGAGATAATCTTAACCTGTTATGAAAGATCGTTATATCTTGACTTAGGAAGGAGTAGCCGAACGTCAATTAGCTCCAGGAGTAGGAGGAACGTCGATTTTTCTGTGATCGCGGAGGAAAAGTCAAGTCATTACAAACCGGACAATGGTGGGACAAGTATAAAGATGTTGAAGATCAGTGAAGATGCGGTGAGCAATGGAGCTAAGGGTTTTTTGGAAATAAAATCGATCGGTATTGAAAGGACCCTGGAAAATCATTCGGATGAAAATAAAAAACAGTCATTGAAGACCGGAATCAACCCGATATCCGATGATCGTGACCGGTCCGTTAAGACCGGTAAAGATGCGCCGGGGCCAGTTACCGAGGATCTATCCGACGACGAAGAGGTTAATTTGGACCTGACCGAGCCCCCAGATGATGTGATGGAGTATGCCAGAAGAGAACTCGGCGAAACCGAGGAAGTTAGATGTGTGACGATCCAGGACCTGAGGGACATGATTTACGGTCGGTTTAAACCATTTGTTATATTTTTATAAGAACAGATTTATGATCATTCTCTTCCCGGTTCATCAATTCACTAATATTTCCACAGAGAGGGGTGAGTGCACACCCCACAGAATGGACGATGCATTTTTGATCAGATTTCTTCGGGCTAGAAGTTTCAACGTTAATCGTGCCCACAGACTGGTGAGTATAGCTGACCCACTGTACACGCTGTACACACGTACGTAGATTGCTTTAATGAAACCGTACACCAGTTTGAAACGGGTTTATTGTAAGTTGTACAGACGCCGGGTACCGTCATGGTCTGCGATTTACTGTGCCAATCGGTTACGTAAGATCGTTACAAGCCGAGATCTCGGTTTCACAATAATAGTCTGATAATATCGATATCCTTTTATAGACTAATTCCACAAACGATTCGATGCATCTATAAAGTCTTAGCGACACAATTTAACAGGTCGTAAACTACTACAACTTCAAGGAGGATCACCCCGAGATTCACAAGGGTATTAACCCTCTGGAAATGCGACACATAGGTGACGACGACATCATAACTGTACCAGCTTACCGGACCGAGTGCGGACGTAGGTTGATGATTTACAGAATGGGAAATTGGGACCCGAGGAAGTACTCGATGGAGGAGATCTTCAAGGCGACTGTTATCGTACTGGAACTTGGAATCCTCGAACCCAGAGCTCAGATACTCGGTGGCGTCGTGATATTCGATCTACTTGGACTGACGATGGCGCATGTCTGGACGGTAACACCGCAGGTACATCCTCCGGTATTTTGATAAAACGGATATCCACCGATTTTGAACGTTTCCTGTTATTATTTTCAGGTTGCAGGGATGGTCGTGTCCCTTATGGTGTCAGCATTCCCGATAAAGACACAAGCCATCCACATACTCCACCAGTCTTGGATATTCGATGCGATATTCGCCGTTTTTAAACCTCTTCTCGACGCCAGAATGAGGGACAAGATATTCTTTCACGGTGACGATATGGAAAGTCTGCATAAACACATAGCGAGAACATCTCTGCCGAAAAAATACGGCGGTACCAGAAACGAACTTCCTTATTACAAGTGGATCGACTCTCTCAGCAAAAATATTGGGATCGTTAAAGAGATGATACAACTTGGATACACAGCGCCGGACGGGTTCCCGGATGCCCCAACCTAGTTCGAATCGAAGAATAAAAGTCCCCAAACCGATTGGAGATGATAAACATATCGTACATATTGTGATAAAGTGTCTTATTATTGTTAATCCCCTAAATTTTTTATCCTGTACACGTTTTTGATCAAACTATATTTTTAATACGAGATCAGTGTCCAGAGATCACACAGATCGTCTCTAAGATTGTGTAACAGTTCGAAAACGAATAAAACATCATTTTGAAATCCCGTTTTCTGCCGATCCCATAACTCTCTTCAATGTTGAACGAATGACGTGTATCTCGTGTATCTTTACAATGAGTTTGAGAATATTTTTCAAACAAATCTCATAAACGTTTCCGACCTCGGGGAACGATGTTTATTAAACGGGTGTGTGCTGCAGGGTATCCGCGGCTGGCAGTTTCTCAACCGAGTTCCCGGAATATTTACCACGATCACTTATTCTCGGTTTAATGTTTGCTTCATCTCGTTCGGTTGATCCGTATACCTATATATTCACACCTGAATCAGTAGCCAAACTGTACATCATATTATTCCGCATTAAAGCGATAGTCCATTGCGAAATCTTTGCCATCGCAGCTGTCATTGCACAGATATCCGTTAAAACGTATATCTGAACTCTTAGTCTCCGGAGAATAAACTGCGAGTGAAGCTAGGGTACCCGCGTCCCTGTTTAGTTTCTAAATTTAGTATCAACCAGACGATAAAGTGTGAATTTGTAAAACTGAGCCGGCGTCAGAGCCAAGTGGGGGCCAAGGTCATAGTAATTCCTTTCCTTCACCCGTCCGCACTCGAGAGTTTATCAGAGAGCCGGATATTCTTAAATTTCAATCCGTCGTTGTCGTTTCGTAAATTTTGATAATTCTCTTTTTTCCTCTTCGTCGTCCTCGTCAGAGTCCAGGGTATTGGCCTGTGCTAATCTGAGGCCTATGTTAAACAGAGTTAATAGCACATCATATCATACCGAGATAACGTCTCTTTGCACCGTTGGGTTGATCACGGTGGTAGAAGGTGGGCGCCTGCTCCCGGCCCAGAGAACGTGGTGGTTGATATCGACCCAGAGGGTGGTGAGCGCTCGGCGCACGCCTGGACGGCACGACTACTGGAAGAAGGTCGTACGACTGCGGAGCGCCGAGCGTAGCCCGGCCAGTGCCCCGCGCGCGGGCGGTACATCTAATCCTGGTTCGGGTTCGACGGTAAATAATCGTCGAACAACGACGAGCTGCCGTCACCGTAAAGCGCGCCACGCCTCGCCGAGGAGGTGGGTGAGCGTCGTGGGCCGACCCGCTTCCGGTGGGTGAAAAAATCCCTGTGAATTTCCTGAATAAGGGAGTTTCAAAAGTGGTCCAAACCGCGGAGGACAGTGATTCGTAAGTGTCGAAAGGTGGTTCTGTACGGTGGACATCAAACGTCATCCCATTACCCTCCCCCGTTCCCGTGAGAGTTAGTGATCACGGAACAATGTCACTCCGTATTTGACTCCTGAACTGTAAACGAAATAACTAAACCCAAATGGCGCAGAGGCCAGAGTACTCGAACGAGGAGTCGTACCTAGCCTCGGGACGACCTTCGAACCTGCTCAAGACTTCCTTCTCGAATGCTAAGCTCGAGCGTCTGTACCGCGCCTCGTCCCTTCAGCAGCGCCGCGGCGGTCTTCACTGCTTCCTATTCTCCGCGATTCTGTTCGACGTATTTACCATGGTTTCACCCGAAACTGAAACCCCGGCTAAAGGTCTGACCGGGGTCTTTCTTGGAGTTAACATAGGCCTCCTTGCCTGGGCCCAGCGGGGTGCTAAAGCGAAGGACTTCCTTTGGTCGATCATCACTCATGTAGCCTGGCAACTGTCCACTGCTCAAATACTCGTCCAGATCTTCCTCAAGTCGACCGAAGTCACGCCTAGGGATGGCCTCGGGTGGCTGCTCCTGCTCCTTTACCTTCTCTTCGCTACCCTCCCGCTCAGGCTGTCACTTTGCTCTCTTCTCGCCCTGGGATCAGCCGCAGCTTACATCGTCACTGTCGTCGGACTTTCCAAGGCTCCGTCTCAGATACCGATCGAAGTCATTGTAAGAGTGCCGAAAATTAGATTTTTGCTGTCTTGCTCCTACCCAATTTTTCTTCTTCTTCTTGTTCTTCTGCCTCCTCCCCTTGTTCTTCTTCTTCTTCGATACTTATAGCTACTGATTAATATCTGGTGCGCAGATATTGACGGTGACATTATCGGCTGGTGCAGCGGGCCTCGGAGCCTCGAGTTACTCACTGTCAGAGTTTCAACAGCGTAGAGCTTTCCTGGAAACAAGACAGAGTCTCGAGGTCCAGCTGGTTATCGAAGAGCAGAGCGCTGAACAGGAGAGACTTCTGCTCAGCGTGCTGCCCGAGCATGTTGCTGTAAAGATGCGTCAGGACTTGGGAGCTTCGATGGACACCCAGTTCAAAAAAATCTACATGTCAAGACACGAAAATGTTTCAATACTTTACGCTGATATTGTCGGTTTTACAGCGATATCGTCCACCTACAGCGCCAGCGAACTGGTCAAGATTTTGAACGAGCTTTTTGCCAGATTTGATCAGCTCAGTGAACGGTGATTAAACGTTTTTTAATGCTTTGTAGGCTAGCCACGGTTTATTGATAGACCCTTTTTTTTAGAAGGACAAGCTTTTAGTGGTGAAAAGGTGGAACCGTTTGAGATCTTACTTTGTTGTTGAAAATTAATTAGAAATATTGCGAAAATGACGGATTTTGGAGAAAAAAATATGAACACAGTTTTTGCAATGCAAAAATATTTCAAAAACAGTATTTTTCGAGGCACTTTTCATCACTTCAATAACGGAAATACTATCGAGCATGTGAAGAATGTAGATTTCCAGTTAAAAAAAAATTGAAAGTTCAATTTTTTTTTACTAGAAGCAAATATCAAATTTAACGAAACGTGGAAATTTTTAATGTTCATCGTTTGAGTGTAACCTCATGTTAATTTGGGACTTTGTCGATCCACCGTTTCTGAGATTCTTGACGATCAAAAAATCATTAGAAAAACATGTTTCAGTTAGATGGCCAAAATTTTGGTCAAATCGGTTCAGCATTTTCTTTGAAAACTTGAAAACAAAAATTCTGTACAAAGAGAGACAGACAGACACATCCTTTTTTTTTAGATGCTCGAAATTTATATTTGAGACTGTCAAAAAAACATGAATTTAGAACTTTCATTCGATCCGATAATTTTCCTCGCCTAAAGCCACACGGCGATTCGTTGAAAGTACTTCGAGCTTTCAGCTTGCAATGGCACAAGATTTTTGAACCCAATTTTTGTGCATGACGTTCAGGTACGAGCAGCTGCGCATCAAGATTCTAGGTGACTGTTACTACTGCATAAGCGGAGCTCCAGTTGAGCGTCCCGATCACGCAGTTCTTTGCATTCACATGGGTCTGTCAATGGTCGACGCCATAAAGTACGTTCAGCAGACTACGAACAGCCCTGTTGACATGAGGGTCGGAATTCATACAGGAGCAGTCCTGGCCGGGGTATTAGGCCAGCGACAGTGGCAGTTCGACGTCTATAGCAAAGACGTTGAGCTTGCCAATAAAATGGAGAGTAGCGGAATGGCGGGGTGAGTTTATCCCACTTACTAATCAATCCGTGGTCAAGTATCATTCAACATGTCCGTTTCAGTTCGATTTTAAAGCTGTTCATTTATTTGTTAAACTCAACACATCATGGTGGACCAAAAAAGTCCATAAATTTTTTGAGTTTCCTATCACGACCGTGACAAATCAAAACCACTAATATTTTTGGTCCATGATCCTAATGCGCACCATTTTCATTGCACATCCGTCTGGGGATTTAAGGCGCGTACACATCTCAAACACTACACTGAGTTTCCTGAACGGTGAGTTTGAGGTGGAGCCCGCATACGGTGAGAAGCGTGAAGAGGCTCTACAGAAGGCAGGATTAACTACGTACTTCATAGTCAGAGCCCTGAAGCCGTGTCCACCGGCGGTAATAAAGAGTCTAGCATCTTTTACTGCTGGGGAGTCAATTCAAAACAAGTCTGACGACGATGAAGACAGGCCAACAGAAGACTCGGAAGACTTTAGGCAGCGGCTAAGGAAGGAGTTGTACAGTAGAGGTGAGGGAGTCGAGTGGTATATTAATCCCTCTTATTGCTCACTTTCCAGGCTACCAAACGCCTACATGCACCAGTATATTGCTCTTTCATTATCTTTCTTTTTTTTAATGACGTC
The DNA here is from genome assembly GCA_949628255.1 of Macrophya alboannulata. Lineage (NCBI taxonomy): Eukaryota > Metazoa > Arthropoda > Insecta > Hymenoptera > Tenthredinidae > Macrophya > Macrophya alboannulata. The sequence continues at coordinate 24,852,035 of OX451207.1, forward strand.
GACTGATCGTTATCAGCAGCTGGTCACATTCCCACCTAATCCTCTATCTCTCTCTATAGACTCAAAAATGATCTACAGGTCATATTTCATCGGAATATAATGACTTTTCAGACGGTGGAGCAGAGCTGCGAGGACATGCCTCTTGGTTTACTTTGCAGTTCAAAGATCCGCAGGTCGAGTATGCCTTCCATAGTGCTAAGGAAGCGTTCTCCCCTCTATCCCTGCTCGGTGGTCCGTTGGTGATGGTCTCTGCTTCTCCAGTCTGGAGGCTTCAACCATGGGGACCATTCACTTGGGGTGGAGCAGGAGTGGTCACTCTTTTCGGGGTGGTTTTGGCCGGGGCGACTTGCCTCGGTAGTGCAGTACGGCCCAGATGGTTTCGGAGGACTTTAGCACTGCTCATGATATTCTCATTGAGCGTCTTTCTGCTGCTAGACATGGTGAGCTGCATGGAAATGCCTCCTCCAGACTGAAACCACCACATTCTGACTTTTTTTTCCTTTGCAGGGCAACTGCGCCATCGTAGAGGAAGCCGAACTCACTACCAACGGGTCTCTGGGCTGGTCACCGAGGTGTCCATATCCCTCATACTACTCGTACATCGGGGTGCTCGCTTTGGTGGTTATATCAATGCCAGCGTACATCAGCTATCTGGGAAAAGCTCTGTTGATGAGCATCCTGGCTGGAGCCCAGTGTACAGTGAACGTAATGATCCTCGGACCGAGTTTGGACAGGGAAGACGTGGCCATTTATCCACCAGGCTCGGTTCCATTTCCGTTGAAGTACTCCCTCTCGGCAACGCTCGTTTTGATCACAGTTACGCTCGTCGTTGTTGCAAAATACGTGAGTATTAAGCCTGCAGCTACTGATCGATAGAGTCTGATTGAAACAGGAATACCGAATAATTTGTGTCCCGGAATCGATTTTCCATTAATTTAACTGCCAGATGAAGTTTGAGGAGGGTCGACAAAATTCACGGGACCATTTCACAATCGTCCGAGGAAATTGGACAGAGTAAACCCCGTGCGCAAGCGCAATGTAGATTTTTAGCCTGGTATAGATCTGCGTTCATCTCTAGGACCCGCGAAAACCCATCAGGGAAACTTCCTAACTTAATTCCACGCGGATTTTACAATTAGCAATGGAACGACTGGCCACAATTTCGAGTGCACTGGAAGTCCACGAAACTCAATGACACTGTAACCAATTTTTTTTCTCTCCTCATCTTTTTGCAGACGGAAAAAGCCCGGAGGATTCTCTACCTTAGAGGAAGAGAGGTTGTCGCCCAGAGGGAAAGGGTGGCCGATATGAAGAGGAGGAACGGTGCCCTGATCTACAACATTCTACCGCCACACGTGGCTGCATATTTTCTCTCTGTAGCAAGGCATCACGATGACCTCTACAGCCAGAGCTACGCCGAGGTCGGTGTCCTGTTCGCGAGTATGCCAAACTTCGCGGATTTCTACAGTGAAGAAAGCATCAACAACCAGGGTCTCGAATGTCTCAGGTTTCTCAACGAAGTTATCTCCGATTTTGACGCAGTGAGTCTTCTTCTTATTTACCTTGAAGGTTTGGTGAATGCTGCAAAGAAGCGAGAGGGATAAAGAATCTTGAATTTCGTTCAATTCCAGATCCTTGACCAGTCGAAGTTCAAAGACATAATAAAGATCAAGACAATCGGTTCAACGTACATGGCTGCATCAGGAATCACAGAGTCCGACGAGCCCGAGGACGGTCCAAGATGGGGTCATCTGTCAACACTCGTAGAATTTGCCTTGGAATTGAAAAAGGCTTTGTCGAGTATAAACGAGCAGAGTTTCAACCACTTCGTATTAAAAATGGGCATAAACCACGGTCCCATAACGGCGGGTGTTATAGGAGCGAGAAAACCGCACTACGACATATGGGGTAACACCGTTAACGTAGCATCCAGGATGGAGAGTACAGGAAAAGTCGGTTGCATCCAGGTAACTATCAGCCCTTAACCGATACCACGACCAGGAATTGATGGAATGATTTTCGTCCTCTAGGTGACCGACGAAACCAGGAAAATCCTCGAGCCTTTTGGGTTCGAATTTGAACAACGGGGGTTGGTTTTCGTCAAGGGAAAGGGCCAGCTTCTTACTCACTATCTAGTAGCACGGGACAGCATTCCCCTGGACTTGGACAGCGATCTACCAGTTGAACCAATCCACCCGATCATCTACCAGTAGATCAAATACATGATCGATTATTGATTGATCGATATAAAATTAAAGATCGACTAGCCTAGTCTCAGGGGAAAAAAGGGTACAGCAGGGCGCGTCACCTTCTGGTTTTGTCTCTTGAAAAAAAAGAACAAAAATAACAAAAAATAAAACACACACAATCTTGTTAACTGTCTGCCGCTACTGCAGTGGTCGACATGGCGTTTCAATGAGGCCATATCTTTTCAATGATGAAGAGAAACTTATATATGAAGGATTGTACGTATAAGACCCTTGATAAAAACTCTTGGGTTTCGGATTAGGGAATGGAAGGAATTTATTTATTAATTAATTGTTAGCGTCACAACGACATGGCTATCATTCGCTCAGTGATTAGCCACTGATCAAAAATGCTTTTACAGCATGGCTTATAAAGTAGCGCTTTGGTATTTAGTGAGTGTAGTATACGACTGAGGTAAATGCGCCGAGTATAAGGTCACGAAAAAAGAAAAAAAAAAAATTAATGAAAATGATAATGGAAACAGTTCGAAAATTATCACCGTGGCCTTTTCTTTGACGCACGTATCTTAGCTGTTGATATATAAAACATTTGATCATTATTCATCATCGCTCACAGTTCCATATCTCATTTGTAGATCTCCAGTTGCGTAATATTCTTCCCATTCCAGTAGCTGAATGAAAAAAGATGAGAAATAAAAGAAAAAAAAAAAAAAATTAAAAAAATTAAATCTATAAATAAAAAAGCATCCTTTTTGTTTTGTATAGAGAAGTAGAGCTGCGAGGCTAATGCTAATTCTGTGAGAATTAAGAATGACTCTAATTGTTCGGGATTCGAGCTGACTGGGAAACGAAGGGTTTGTTATTACCTTCGTTCATCGAACCAGTCAGCTCTGTTACAGTCCAGAGTGAATGTTGACGGATGAGGTGATACTGACTAGTCCAGTCAAATGAGAAGAAATTTTTGTAGAATAATAAGAGTAACCGTCAAAAAGCTGTGACCTAATGTCAAAGATGTTGATTGTGGCTTACTTTAGAATGTGCTGAAAATCCTGAACTATACTGCGTTCAACGAGAGAACGGTACAGCTCCGCGCAGCTTTGAGCGGCCTGTCGGTCGGGTGGGGGTAGTGACGCATGCTACTCAGTCTCGTAGCCTGATCTGGCTAGCTGCCGAGCTCGTTCGTCCGCGTGGAGAGGGTAAAGTGGGTAGCGCGTTGGGTGGGATCTGACCGAACTGGACGCATTTGGTTTCGGAAGCGTACCGTTCTCTCGTTGAACGCAGTATAAAAGGTACAGTGCTCAAGCCACGGTGTTGGAAAGCACCTCCGTGCTTGAATTTAGTTTTTCCATAATATCTCGGGAACCGTTAATGATATTGAAACAAGGTTGGATATCAAAAATTTAATTCATAAGATTTACCACGAAAAAAGAAGAATACATTTTCGCTGTATCTTCATCGGTTTTGCGGTATTTTGATGTTTAATGTGTAACTAATTATCCTAGGTTCAGTCCGGGTACTTCTTCGAATGTTCAACCTAAAATTAGAGCGAGATTATTACAGATACAAGAAAAATGTATTCTACATTATTCGTAGAAAATTTCATCAACTTTATTTTTGATATGAAGCTTTAATTCGATATCATTAACTGTTCTCGAGATATCATCGAAAAACTAGATTTGGGTACTTTTTTGCCGAGATGGAGACTGGAGGACTGCACTTCGATTCCAGGATTTCCAGTATATTTAAAATCAGGCTATTTCGTTCTTCTATTTTTCCCTATTTGACCGGACTATAAATGCTTTTAGAAATGGCGCTCCCTTCTGTATTACGCCGACCCTTGTATCTAGAAATTATTAGCTTTAGCATCCGTATCCGCATACCTACATTGTGACCTACTATCTTCGACGACGTTACTATACACGAAATGGTAATGTACGGTGTTGCAAAAATGCCCTGACACTATGCATCATACCGATCACGAAGAAGAAGAAGAAAAAGCAAAAGCAAAAGCAGAAGCAGAACAAGATGAAGAAAAATAGGATTGATGTTCCTTTCCATTATACCTGCTTTTTGTTATCCATTTTCTGTTCCGTTATCATACTTTTTTTTTTGGCACTGTTGGCGGCCCGCAATATAAGTGCATGGCAGGTATATTGTACTAACATGATTTCTCTGAACTTTGGGATAACTCCGCTCGTCTAGTTCCCACTATTACTAATAATTATCACATCAGTTCAACTGCTCATTTCTTGATAAAATATTTACCGGATGATCAAATTACGGTCTTCCAATACTCAATTAACGACGTCTTTTTCTTTTGATACTGGGAATTGACGATTTTTTTTTTTTTTTTGTTCGAAAAACACAAAAACACACGAAAAAAAAATCTCTATGCCGAAGATATATTAATCGCTGTAAACGCACCACAAGACACATGTCTATCATATTATATTTATCTACTCGGTTGTTAGTTCCGTCGATAAAAATGACCACGCTTACCGACTGCACAAATATAATAAGTAAGTTCTTTTGTTTCTTTTTTTTTAAATAATTTATGCGATTGGGTTTTTTTTTTTTTGATTGATTTTTTGTCGAATAATCGCGGAGTTATCGCGGAGCGGAGATGGCCAGTTGCCCCCTCTCCCCCCCCCCCCCCCCTCCCTAAAAAAAAAAACAAAAACTAAAAAGTATAAGTACAACACACAAGAAACATATATTTAAACAAAATTATAACAAATACGCACGGCCTAAGCACAGGCCTAGGGCGCGGGAGCCATAATGCAGAAAAACACACACACACACACACACACACACACATACAAAATGAACCATAATTATATACAATATATAGGTGAAATATTCTTGCATAATTATGTATACATAAAAAAAAAAAAAAAATATATATATATATATATATATATATATATATATATATATATATATATATATATATATATATATATATATATATATATATATATATATATATATATATATATATATATATATATATATATATATATATATATATATATATATATATATATATATATATATAGGTATATCTACAAATATACAGATTATAGTTTGACAGACTAGGTACAGGTATATATTTACCGACAGAGAGACAGAAATGTCATTAATAATGTGTTGTACGAAATAAAGCTCTGTGAGTGAAGTTAATTTGTTATTTTTTTTTTCTACTATATTTCCATTTATTTATTTACACACAGATATATAAATAAATATATATATCTATATATACCTATATGGGCAAATCCACGTGAAGTGGTAACACTTTTTGATATCGACATTTTTAATTTTTTTTAAACTTTACACACGTGTTCTTCATGGTCCGTAGAAGAGACTTCCCAAACCATTCTGCCCTAGGATCAATATTTTAGAAATGATGCGCAATTGAAATTTTGAAAGTATGCCGAAAATCGTCGCGCGCGCTCCTCTTGAATGTCTCATAACTTTTGATCCGCTGGACGGAAATAGGTTTGTTATGTATCGATTTTGAAGGTATTGAACTAATCTAACAGTTCGTAAATGTCATTTTATTTTTCCAAAAAATGTCATATTTTCCACTTGAAAATCAATTTGGAATACTGTTTTGATTACCAGCCCCACAAATCACCGAGCTGAAAAAATTATGGTGTATTCCTGGCCCCATTGTCTAATTGCACACCAATTTTTAAGGTGGAGATTCATGGGCATCGAAACGAAAAAATTGTATCGCAATGAGAAAGGCTAGTGATATGAATAATAATTGATTATTTTACCGTAAATAATCTTGAGATCGTTGAATTTTATATTTTGCATTACTCGTCACCATAATCCTACTATCCCGATCGTAATTCTTGCGGTCCTATTGAATATGGGTGCGACACCTCAGAAATCTGGGAGCATGACACTGCGCGGCGTAGCGTTGTTGACGGACATTCAAGAGGACATTCAAGAGGAGCGCGCGCGACGATTTTCGGCATACTTTCAAAATTTCAATTGCGGATCATTTCTAAAATATTGATCCTAGGGCAGAATCGTTTGGGAAGTCCATTCTACGGACCATGAAGAACACGTGTGTGAAGTTTGAAAAAAATTAAAAATGTCGATGTCAAAAAGTGTTACCACTTCACGTGGATTTGCCCATATATATACATTAGGGTGGTCGTTAATTTGTAACATATACTTGCCACCCCTTGAATCGATAGATAATGACAAAAAAACAGTTTCCAGATTTTTAGCTAGATTGGAAAGAGTGCCGAAATCTATTTGAAGTTGAAAAAATTTAAAAAAAAACTTAAAAAAATAGGAAAAAATGTTTTTCGCAATTTTCAAGTAAAAAAGAAGGAAACTATTATTGAATTCAGCGAAATCATATGATGAAACAGAAAGAGTGAAATGACTCAATAGTTTAGTAAAAAAAGCAGGAAACAAATCTAGAACGACAAAAAAATGAAATATTTTCGGCAAAAAAATGTATTTGATGGTGTTTTCATCAGATATATTTTTTTTTCTTGAAATTATTTCGTTTTTTGTCATTCTACATTTGTTTGCGCTCTTTTTTTTTATTCTGCCTTAAGTATTAAGTACGGTAACCCATTTTGACCATTTTTTAATTTTGAGTCTCATATGAAAATTTGTTAGTTCTTTACATTTTAGGAGTTCCCCACAAATTCCAGATCAATTCAGAAATTTTAAGAGGTCGCTCACGAATTTTGAAAATTGCAAAAATGGTCAAAAATCGAATTTTTTGTTTAACAATTTTTTTCTCGTGACTGCAATTGTTTTCACGCGTGAAGATAATGACACACTGAAAATTTCAGCTGAAAATATGAATTTTCAAAGGTCGCTCAAGAGTGTTATAGGTAAGGTACTCCAAGACATTCAAAACTCTTGAGCGACCTTCGAAAATTTATATTTTCAGCTGAAATTTTCAGTATGTCATTAATTTTACACGTGAAAACAATTGCAGTCACGAGAAAAAAAAAATTTTAAACAAAAAATTCGATTTTTGGCCATTTTTGCAATTTTCAAAATTCGTGAGCAGCCCCTAAAACTTTTTTGATTGATCTGGAATTTGGGGAGGGCTCCTCAAATGCAAAAAACTAACAAATTTTCATACGAGACTCAAAATCAGAAAATAGTCTGTCAAAATGGATCACCCTATACTATTGAGTCATTCACTCCTTTGACTTTATCATATGATTTTACTGAATTGAACAATAGATTCTTTCTTTTTTACTCTAAAATTGCAGAAAACATTCTTTCCTATTTTTTTCTAATTTCGTATTTATTTTTTAATTTTTTCAACTCCAAATTGATTTTGGCACCCTTTCTAATCTAGCTAAAAATCTGGGAAAATTCAAACACTGTTTTCTTGTCATTAACTATCGATTCAAGGGGTGGCAAGTATATGTTAGAAATTAACGACCACCCTAATATACATACAGAAAGACGGAAAGACAAAATAATAATAATAATAATAATAATGATAATGATAATAATATAGAAAGACAGAAGATGAAATACAAATCTTGTAAACTAGCAATAAACTGAGGTTCGTGTACATAAGTATAAACTAATAACTAGAACGATGAAAAAGAGATGAAATAATAAAAAGAAAAAAAAAACAGAAATAGTAGGTGGAGAATAGATTGATGTGGTGAGAAATATAGAGACAGAGAGAGAGAAAGAATGGGAAAGGAAAAGGAAGAAAAAAGAGGTAGTTATATAAAAAAAAAAAAAAAAATTAAAAAAAAAACAAATACGTATGTAAACGTTGTAAGAAGATATCACTGTAGATACCCTAGCACTAGGTGTGAAGATGATTAAAACAAAAATAATTGAGGAAAAAAATGAAAAAAATAAGACGAAAAAAAAGAAATAAAAAGTATTGTAATGTTCTTTGAAAAAAAAAAAAAAACGAGAAAAAAAAATGAGAAACCCCACTCCCGCGTCAAGTAAATAATATATGTATATGTGTATATATACATATGTGTATATATTTGAAAGCAAGAAAATATTAATAATAATATATATATGTGTGTATATGTATATATATGAATATAAATAAATAAATGAATAAATAAATAAATAAATAAATAAATAAATGAATGAATAAATAAATAAATAGCACACGTCAGGTGTGAAAAATATTATAAAAATATTATGCATTGTGGTTTTCATTATTCAAATGAATTACCCTATATAACAATCTTTCAATTCCCTGATTTAAAAATTTCATTTTTTTTTCGTTTTCAATTTATGTTTATGATGGCCACTCATTTTCCCAAATTTCACCGTCTTCTTTTATTGTATTCGATTTTTGAATTTCATACGATTTTCTGATGATTTTTCCTTATTAATTTTTCCTGGGTTTATATCGTTAAATTGTGCTATTTTTTTTTTTTTTTAAATGTTCTTCGGAAATTTCAAATTGTATGAATTTTGCCTTTTTTTTCTCTAATTTTAAGTTTTATTCTAAGGACTCCAGAACCCGTAACTGTATTCAAAACTACCGCATAAAGAAATTCGCGTATTTTGAGATCAACTTGGTAGAAAACTTTTTTACCGAATCAAAATCATCCTAACATCATAAGATCTGGTTGGGCAGTTACCAGATTCAGGATATTGGTTCTATACACGGCAGAAGTTAAGTCTTCGACTGAGACACCAACACGCGTACCTAGGATCGGTAGGGTCCCACGAACGAGGTCAGTTGGTAGGACAGAAGGAAGATCCATACTATTAATTTCATTCGTCTTACGGTAAGTAGTGTATTCTGTCTCACCGACGAGTTTAATCTGATACAAAGACGTTCTGCAATAACGACGCATCGCTGTTCTGTTATCATGGAATCAGGACAAGGGAACAATGATAACGATCATTCAGAATATCAACATGGAACGTAACTTAACGTACGTAACGGAACGGAACGTATGTACTTATATCCGGAACTGAACGGAAAGGTACGGCCGTCGCGAGGCGTCTGTTTTTGAATTTATCGAGCGCGCGGGTGTTTTGAAAACGCCGTGGTTATGATGGATGTTTTGTTTCATTCGTGATAGCGAAATGCCATCAATTCGATATCAATATTCAACCCGTAATATTCACACCTCCGTAGATAACTATAGGTATATCACTATAATCATAATAGTCTTTTATGTATAAGTAACCAGCAAAAATCAAATTAACCATTAAATATTGATATCGAATTGATGGCATTTCGCTATCACGCATGAAACAAAACATCCATCATAACCGCGGCGTTTTCAAAACACCCGCGCGTTCGCTAAATTTAAAAACAGATGCTTCGTTACGGCCGTACCTTTCCGTTCAGTTCCGGATATAAGTACGTTCCGTTCCCTTACGAGTCTCGAAATCATAATTCGAGAAGGAAATTAATTCCAACATTCTTTATTGATACTTCTTTTCATCCCCCCAGCGACTTTTTCAAAGCCCATGTTTCAGAAGCGTGTATTTCAACCTCGATCTCAACATAGAATGAAAATTTCTCGGATCATTTTATAACTCGAAACAAAAGATTCATTGTTCCAATTCCGATCGAAAAAAATTTTCTGAAAATCGGCTGACGCGTTCGAATTTAATTCAAATTTCAAATCGGCCCGTTCTTTTTTTTTTTTTTGACCACTCTGTACGTGTGTGTGTTCCGATACCCCTACCACGGAACCCTGTCGGACGTTCGTAAGGCACAGCTTTTTAATCAGTCATGAGAGTTGAGAAAGAAGACCCCCTCTCCTTGGTGTGAGCGGGAAGAAATGATCAAGCTGCCGCGCCCGTTAGCGAGTCATTCGCATGTTTGCTGCTGTGACGTGAGTCAAGTGAGTTTGAGAGCTGCTAAAGAAAATCCAACTCCTGTTGCTACGCGCAGACACTTGAACCTCGGAACGGTATGTATCTAAAGAAATAGAAGACATTGGAAATGAAGTTTCGTGATCACTTTTCGCGAGTATTCTTATCGAATATTTCACCTTTGTACGTGTAAAAAAAGCCCCAAGTTTTTTAACAATATCTGATCTTCACAACTTTTCAAAGCATAGGCTTCCAATAGTCTCGTCGACTTTTTAGCCAAACGACATACGTACCTATATGAATAGAAATTTGTTGATAATGACGAATGCGTGATACTGTCTGGTCAGTTTGAACCATTCGATGAAGAGCGTCGAATGGAGATGACGATACCCAGAATATTCAAAACTTCAGGTTTTAATTTTCGTGTGCTGCTGAAACTACCACTCGTCTTTCGTATATTAGAATCTGGTAGCTTTCAGCTCATCGAACATCACCGAAGAAGATCATTGGTAGATTTTAAGAATTTCTTTTCTAACGACGTACCTGATCTGCGTCCAGAATTGACAATCCTTATATTATTCAGAATAGGATGTTGAATAGGAGTTGATCACAAAGGCGCCGTGTCCCGGTTCGGTTCATAGCCACTAAGACCTATAAAACTTTCCTAAAATCTGCTACTTTGAGAACCGTTGAATAAACATCTGGGTTCATTTTCTTTCCTTCTCTCGCAGTCAAGGCAAACCTAATAAATTCAACGCCGCGAGAGAGAAGGCAAGAAGGCGTATATTTTCACAATCTTTTTTCCTCACTCGGGCGCGGTCGGTCTAAATTGAACGATGACGCTTCACCGTGGAGGCCAAAGTATGGCCATATATATGTGTATAACATGCTTACAGGCGGTTAAATTCCCAGTTGCTGCGTACGTGTTCAAATGACGGCAGTCGAGTGACGCAACGCGTGAAGGCCAGGCTCCACTTGTTGGCGAGAATAATCACACCGTGGTCATATCTGATCAACTCTGGAACTCTGTTGGTGAGCATTTATCGACAAATAATTATTAAAACTTATCTCTCGATGATACCATGCGGTGATGAAATAATTCTCGTGTATCTATAAGAGAAAATAATGTGGGCTCCGTTACTCTATACTCCATAAGTCAGAGAATATTTAATCTATTATTTTAGCATTTGAGACTTGATTTCGTAAGAGCAGCGATACATACAGTCTTCCCGAAATTCATTCTAGAACAGGTTTCAAGTCTTCGAGAATTTTCCGATGAGGATATATTATACGCTGGAATATTGAACGACGATGTCACGTCAGGCTCGTGCCTTGAATAAATTACACTCGTTTTGGATGATTCTCGAACATTCCACATGGAGAATCTTTTTATTACAAAGCTCGAGTTGTTGATTTAAAAATATATGTAGAACCGAGCATATCGCGTCATTGGGAAAAGGAAACCATGTATCAGGCGGACGTGGTGAGGAGATTAGTCCCGCAATGCTGACGTGGTTAAGCTCACGATTTCTCTGCTTTTTTTTTTTTTTTTTATTATTTCTGCTCTCATTTTGGACGTGAATTAAGTATTCATTCCGGCGTCACTACGAAGTAACCTGAAAATTCCCTTTTCTGGGATCCACCACGTTACCATTATTGACCCCACGATTTATTCGAAATCGTAGATATCATGACTATCAATAAGTCGTATTCTTGACGAACCGGGCCTTCAAACTATGTACGGATTCATAAAATTTTCTCAATCGTGTGTTCCAATCGTATTTATAATCTCCGAGAATACAATCGACGAGGAAAGTGCGAACGTCCAAGGCAAAGCACGTTATCTGATCAACAGTCGACTTCGTTGGTATTGCGTAAACAGACTAATGCGTAGTTAGACTTATCACCCGACCACTTCCATCTTCGTACCAATTACGGTATCCGGCGACACTCACAAGCAGTGGCTCTCTTTCGGATCGTGAAATAATTGCCACGAAAAAAACAGGAATGAAAGTGCAGCGTTGAAAATCTTTTGAAAATCGAAACCTCTGTTCGTTAACATTTTCTGCTCCAAAACGCAAGAAAATGCGTATTAACAATACTAACTAGGAGTGTCCCAGGGTTCCGGTGCACGGATTTTGTTCAAATTTGGAAAGGTGTTTCTTTGGCCCAAAATACTAGCCCTCTGATCTTCAATTCCATCTCATGGGCCTTTCTTCTCCTAGAAAATATTATTATCGTGTAATTTATTGGTCCTTTGCCATGACTCTAGATTGATGTAGCGAACTTGAATATATCACTGAAACTTTTTCGATCAAGCATGAAAATGAATATTTAACGCGTTAATTTACCATATCTTTTTTTTTTTGTTCGATGAAATTTTTTTACCTCTTTTTTTATTAGGAAATTTTTATTATTAAAAAAAAAAAAAAAAAGGTATTCAGTTGATCGGTCTCCTTCCTGCACCGCATGATGAATCATTGACGCGTTAGTAATAATTTGGCGAGTTGAGTAAGTGCACTTCAGTTTTGGGATTTTATCGGTAGACTCATGACACTCACGTGATCATGCTGAGCTAGTTACTTGACTCCAAGACCAAGAATCATTTCGTGGACTTGCTTCATTCTCAACGGCGAACACTGCGCCGATCGATTGAAAAACAATGATGTATAAATTGCCAGACCCGTATAAGGCGTCTGCGGTAATCTCCCAAGTGTGTACATTATACTTGTACGGCATGGCATGTTCATAGTACCCATTTCACATGCACGTAGAGATATGTTTATATTCCTATTACGACGCAATGAATATGAACACCATACATGTGTCTTTATACTTGTTACAGAGTTTCAACGGCGTCCATCTAAGAACTTTTAGCGGCCAGTGCAGCAGACCTGCATTCGATAGGAGCCAATCAAATCATCAGGGAGAAAAATATTCGACGACGCAGTTAATTTTGAATTCTGATAAGTCAAGAAATTCTTCAGATGTCGTTACACGTCGCTGCTCAGCAAGGCAGATGGTTGACGATCCAGAATTTGGTCGACAAGGGAGCCGATATTAATTCTCGTAATAAAATTGGCTCGACACCGTTGCACGTCGCTGCTGAAAAAGGAAAACTGTTTGTAGTCGAGTATTTGGTCGGCGCTGGAGCCGATATCAATTCTAGAAATGAAATTGGCTTGACACCGTTACACGTCGCTGCTGAGAAAGGAAAATTGTTGGTCGTCGAGTATTTGGTCGGCAAGGGAGCCGATATCAATTCTCGAACTAGAGATGGCAGCACGCCGCTTCAAGTCGCTACTTTGATGAAAAAATTTGATGTGATCCAGTATTTGGTCGGCAAGGGAGCCAATATCAATACTGGAAATAATTATGGCTGGACACCGTTACACGTCGCTGCTACGGAAGGAGAACTGGATGTGGTCAAGTATTTGGTCGGCAAGGGAGCCGATATCAATTCTCGAAATCAAATTGGCTCGACACCGTTGCACGTCGCAGCTGAGAGAGAAAAAATAGTTGCAGTCGAGTATCTAGTCGGCAAGGGAGCCGATATCAATTCTCAAAATCAAATTGGCTCGACACCGTTGCACGTCGCAGCTGAGAGAGGAAAAATGGTTGTGGTCGAGTATTTAGTTGGCAAGGGAGCCGATATCAATTCTCGAAATCAAATTGGCACGACACCGTTACATGTCGCTGCTGAGCGAGGAAAAATGGTTGTAGTCGAGTATTTGGTCGGCAAGGGAGCCGACATCAATTCTCGAACTGTAGATGGCAAGACGCCGCTTCACGCCGCTGCTTTAATGTATAAATTTGATGCGGTCGAGTATTTGGTCGGCAAGGGAGCCGATATCAATTCTCCAAATGAAAATGGCTCGACATCGTTACACGACGCTGCTGACAAAGGGAAATTAGATGTCGTCGAGTATTTGATCAGCAAGGGAGCCGACATAAATTCTCAAAATAATGAAGGCTGGACACCGTTACATGTCGCTGCTGCGGGAGGAGAATACAATATCGTCGAGTATTTGGTCGGCAAGGGAGTCAATATCAATTCTTCAGATAAGAACTTCTCGAAACCGTTACACTTCGCTGCCGCGGGAGGAGAATTTAATGTAGTCGAGTATTTGGTCGGCAAGGGAGCCGATATCAATTCTCAAAATAATGACGGTTGGACACCGTTACACTTCGCTGCTGCGGGAGGAGAATACGACGTAGTCGAGTATTTGGTCGGCGAGGGAGCCGATATCAATCTTGGAGATTGTATGCGCCGGACACCGTTACACGCCGCTGCTACAGGAGAAGATTCTTCTGTAGTCGAATATTTGATCGGCAGAGGAGCCGATATTAACTCTCGAGATTCTCGTGACTGGACACCGTTACACGTCGCTACTTTAGAAGGAGAACCAGGTATAATCGAGTATTTGGTTGGCAAGGGAGCCGATATTAACTCTCGATCTGTGGATGACGCGACGCCGCTTCACGTCGCTGCTCAGAGCGGAAAATTAGCCGTATTAGCCTATTTGGTCTGCAACGGAGCTGATATCAATTCTGGAGATAATATGGGCCAGACACCGTTACACCTCGCTGCTGGGGAGGGAAAAATGGCTGTAGTCGAGTATTTGGTCTGCAACGGAGCTGATATCAATTCTGGAGATAATATGGGCCAGACACCGTTACACCTCGCTGCTGGGGAGGGAAAAATGGCTGTAGTCGAGTATTTGGTCTGCAACGGAGCTGATATCAATTCTGGAGATAATATGGGCCAGACACCGTTACACCTCGCTGCTGGGGAGGGAAAAATGGCTGTAGTCGAGTATTTGGTCTGCAACGGAGCTGATATCAATTCTGGAGATAATTCAGGCCGGACACCGTTATACCACGCTGCTTGGAACGAAAAAATGGCTGTAGTCGAGTATTTGGTCTGCAACGGAGCTGATATCAAATCTGTAAATAATGAAGGCCAGACACCGTTACACAATGCTGCTTATGCAGAAAAACTGGTTGTAGTCGAATATTTGCTCGGCAAGGGAGCCGATATCAACTCTCGCAATAAAATTGGCTCGACACCATTACACCTCGCTGTTGAGAACGGAAAAATGGCTGCAGTCGAGTATTTGGTCTGCAACGGAGCTGATATCAATTCTGGAGATAATATGGGCCAGACACCGTTTCACCTCGCTGCTGGGGAGGGAAAAATGGCTGTATTCGAGTATTTGGTCTGCAACGGAGCTGATATCAATTCTGGAGATAGTATGGGCCAGACACCGTTACACCTCGCTGCTGGGGAGGGAAAAATGGCTGTAGTCGAGTATTTGGTCTGCAACGGAGCTGATATCAATTCTCGAGATATTATAGGCCGGACACCGTTACACCTCGCTGCTCGGGAGGGAAAAATGGCTGTAGTCGAGTATTTGGTCTGCAACGGAGCTGATATCAAATCTGTAAATAATGAAGGCCGGACACCGTTACACAATGCTGCTTATGCAGAAAAACTGGTTGTAGTCGAATATTTGCTCGGCAAGGGAGCCGATATCAACTCTCGCAATAAAATTGGCTCGACACCATTACACCTCGCTGTTGAGAACGGAAAAATGGCTGCAGTCGAGTATTTGGTCTGCAACGGAGCTGATATCAATTCTGGAGATAATAAAGGCTGGAAACCGTTACACCTCGCTGCTTGGAAGGAAAAAATGGCTGTAGTCGAGTATTTGGTCTGCAACGGAGCTGATATCAATTCTGGAGGTAATTTCGGCCGGACACCGTTACACCTCGCTGCTTGGAACGAAAAAATGGCTGTAGTCAAGTATTTGGTCTGCAACGGAGCTGATATCAATTCTCGAGATAATATAGGCCGGACACCGTTACACCTCGCTGCTAATTGGAACGAAAAAATGGCTGTAGTCGAGTATTTGGTCTGCAACGGAGCTGATATCAATTCTGGAGATAATTTAGGCCGGACACCGTTATACCACGCTGCTTGGAACGAAAAAATGGCTGTAGTCGAGTATTTGGTCTGCAACGGAGCTGATATCAATTCTGGAGATAATTCAGGCTGGACACCGTTACACCTCGCTGCTTGGAAGGAAAAAATGGCTGTAGTCGAGTATTTAGTCTGCAAGGGAGCTGATATTAATTCTAGAAATAATGCTGGCCAGACACCGTTACACGTTGCTGCTAAAAACGGAAAATTGGGTATTTTCGAGTATCTGGTCGGCAAGGGAGCTGCCATCACTGCAGAAGATAGAATGGCGTTAAACCGCTACATCTCGCAGTTCGGTTGAGAGACCCGGAACCAATCAAGTATCTGCTACTATTGATTCTTGAAACAAGGATGGCTCGACGCCACTACACGCTGCTGCTCAGGCAGACAAACTGGATGTAGTCTAGTATTTGGTCGATGAGGAAGCTGCTGGCAATCCCCAAAAAAATAATCGCAGGATGCCGCTTCACAAATCGCTGCTAGGAATGGAAAATTGGAATCAGTCGAGTATTTGATTAGCAAGGAAGCCCATATCGATTCCTAATTCAAAAATGGCTCAACGCCGCATACAGGTAGAATCAGTAAACTAAGATACTGTCATTATGGTACTGTTCCAATCCTGGTGTGTCGCAAACACCACTCTCACGATCATGAAAATATAAAACGATCACATTGACGCATGCACTTATAAGTAGCCATCTATAACATTGAATGCGTGAAGTGTAATATACATTTTAAAATCTAACAGGAGAATTGATGGACAATAATGAACTTGATAATTCTGAAAATTTATCGATTTTTGGTAAAAGCATCAATGCTTGATAACTTTTAATATGCTCAAATACCATTTGTTGTTTTGGTCTAAAATATCGAATGACTCATTCGTCAACTTTTTTCAATGTTCGAGTGCCGTGCGAATGATTAATTTTCAGTTTTATTTTCAATATATCGTATCTTTATCAATTATATAAGGCATTTTATGTGAAATGAATATCAATGAATGTGGTTTCTAACCTGATCATATCATATGAGCAAAATGATAATGTTTTAGATTTCTGTGTTGATCGATGGTTTTCATCAGAATGATGATAATCCAAAAGCATATTCGATAAATATATTGACTGAAAAGTATTCGAAAAATAATGATAAGAGTAGTGGGTAAAAATTTCACTCGATCAGGATCTTGGTAATCAATTGTATTCTTTGTATTAAAATAAATTTGATGTTCTATAAGGCATCTGCATCAACTATTAAGCAATAATTAAAAATTGAGTGAAACTAGAAATCACTCAAGTACGTAAAAATAAAAGAAAACTAATTCGAATTGATGTAAAAAGGATTGAGGTGAAAAATTAAATTCTTCAATGCATAAAGATGCAAGAGTTTTGCACCCGCGTACAATTCCAGTATTATGCAAATCTTGTATATTGTGGTTGTTATTATCCAAATGAATTACTCTTCATAGCCCCAACCTTCAAATTCCCTGACTTCAGCATTTTTTCCATTTGTTATAATTTCTGCTGATGGCGATACATTTTCACAAATTTCTGCATCATTTTCTTTTATTGTATTCAATTTTTGAATTCCATATGATTTTATGATAATTGTTCCTTGTTAATATTACCTGGATACTTATCGTTAAATTATGTCAAATTTTTTTTTTCAATTTTCTCGACCACATAATCGTTGAATTGTTCTTTATGATTCGTGATTCTGTAATTCTAAATTGGCTACTGTTTGTGATTTCCCTCGAATTATTTCGGACAGTAAATTATTGAACATAGTTATATGTATAATAATTTCTATGTAATTAGGTATTTATTAAAGAGTAATAATCAAGAAAATTGTCGTCATATAAATCGTAGATTATTTCGATAATAAAAATTTAGTCACTTCTGATAATACGTAGGTAATGTAGATATATGGGGAATTCCAGCTCAACTCGACAAGACTCAGAACTTCAAGTGTCTCGTTTTTCCTCAGTTTTATTTCCGTATGTAATGCTAGTTGAGTTAGTGCTTCGCGATTAGTTTCAGATTTTTCCGTATAAGGTTTTCGCGGTATGAATTCTGCTTTTTTTCAATTTCATGTCTATTTCTAAAGACTGTAACTCCAAGTACTATTGTTGTATTGAAAACTATTACATGACGAAATTCGTGTATTTTAAGCTGAAGTTGGAGAAAAATTTATTACCACAACATATCATCATAACATCATAAGATCAGGTTGGGCAGGTAAGGGGACATGAAACACGCCCATCGTCTGGAAAACGCGGGGAGCCAAAACTCCTACATCACTTGATTGATCTGAAAGAAATTTTGAGATTCGGTGTATCATCTTTGCAGAAAGTGAAGCGATTTTTTACTTTTTCAAAATTTGAGGATTTTTCGAAATTTCGAATGTTTCTTTTCGAAATTTTGAAAAAGTAAAAAATTGCCCCACTTTCTGCAAAGATAATACATCGATTCTCAAAATTTCATTCCGATCAGTCAAGTGATTTAGGAGTTTTAGCTCCCCGCGTTTTCCAGGCGTAGAGCGTCTTTAATGGCACCTTAACAGATTCGGGCTATTTCTTCTATACGCAGCAGAAGTTTAGTCTCCGACTGGGATACAAACACGCGTACCTTGAATTGGTAGGATCCCACGAACGAGGTCAGTCGGTAAAACAGAAGAAAGATCCATACTTTCCATTTCATTAATCTTACGGTAAGTAGTGTGTTCTGCTTCACTGACGAGATACGGTGCTGTTTCATCCGATATAAGGACGTTCTGCATTATCGACGCATTACTATTTTGTTATCAGGGACCTCGGACAAAGGAACAATGATAACGATCATTCATAAATCTGAATATCAACATGAGAATAGGAGTCACTCATTGAAATATTTGTATCCAAAGCACGATTCACGCACAACAGATTATAGAAATGATTCTTCATTATCGATAATTTAGAAGGGCGAAATTCTCTCGTAGGTGCGTATGCGACATACAGGGTGGGCCAAAAAAAAAAATACCGGACTGATTCAAAAGGAGAACAAAATCCGAACGCGTCGACGGATTTTCAGAAACTTTTTTCTTTCTAACGGAATGAAAAAAATTAACCTTTCGTTTCGCGTTTTGGAAAATGGGAAAAATTTCAATTCCTTGCTGAAATTTCGTCATTAATTCAACCAAAATGAATGAGTCTCGAAATCATAATTCGAGAAGGAAATTAATTCGAACATCATTCTTTATTGATAATTCTTTTCATCCCCGGCCGCAGCGATTTTTTCAAAGCCCGTGTTTCAGAAGCGTGTATCTCAACCTCGATCTCAACATAGAATAAAAATTTCTCGGATCATCTTATAACTCTAAACAAAAGGTTTATTGTTTCAATTCCGATCTAAAGAAAGTTTCTGAAAATCGGCTGACGCGTTCGAATTTAATTCAGATTTCAAATCGGCCCGTTCTTTTTTTTTTGACCACTCTGTACGTGTGTGTGTTCCGATACCCCTACCACGGAACCCCGTCGGACGTTTGTAAGGCACAGCTTTTCAATCAGTCATGAGAGTTGAGAAAGAAGACCCCCTCTCCGTGGTGTGAGCGGGAAGAAATGATCAAGCTGCCGCGCCCGTTAGCGAGTCATTCGCATGTTTGATGCGGTGAGGTGAGTCAAGTGAGTTTGAGAGCTGCTAAAGAAAATCCAACTCCTGTTGCTACGCGCAGAACACTTGAACCTCGGAACGGTATGTATCTAAAGAAATAGAAGACATTGGGAATAAACTTTCGTAATCACTTTTCGCGAGTATTCTTATCGAATATTTCACCTTTGTACGAGTGAAAAAAGACCCAAGTTTTTTAACAATATCTGATCTTCACAACTTTTTAAAGCATAGGCTTCCAATAGTCTCGTCGACTTTTTAGCCAAACGACATACGTACCTATATGAATAGAAATTTGTTGATAATGATGAATCCGTGATACTGTCTGGTCAGTTTGAACCATTCGATAAAGAGCGTCGAATGGAAATGACGATATCCAGAATATTCGAAACTTCAGGTTTTAATTTTCCTGGGCCGCTGAAACTACCACTCGTCTTTCGTATATTAGAATCTGGTAGCTTTCAGCTCATCGAACATCACCGAAGAAGATCATTGGTAGATTTTAAGAATTTCTCTTCTAACGACGTACCTGTTCGCCGTCCAGAATTGACAATCCTTATAATATTCAGAATAGGATGTTGAATAGGAGTTGACCACAAAGGCGCCGTGTCCCGGTTCGGTTCATAGCCACTAAGACCTATAAAACTTTCCTAAAATCTGCTACTTTGAGAACCGTTGAATAAACATCTGGGTTCATTTTCTTTCCTTCTCTCGCAGTCAAGGCAAACCTAATAAATTCAACGCCGCGAGAGAGAAGGCAAGAAGGCGTATATTTTCATAATCTTTTTTCCTCACTCGGGCGCGGTCGGTCTAAATTGAACGATGACGCTTGACCGTGGAGGCCAGAGTATGGCCATATATATGTGTATAACATGCTTACAGGCAGTTAAATTCCCAGTTGCTGCGTACGTGTTCAAATGACGGCAGTCGAGTGACGCAACGCGTGAAGGCCAGGCTCCACTTGTTGGCGAGAATAATCACACCGTGGTCATATCTGATCAACTCTGGAACTCTGTTGGTGAGCATTTATCGACAAATAATTATTAAAACTTATCTCTCGATGATACCATGCGGTGATGAAATAATTCTCGTGTCAAGAGACTCGGTAGAGTCTCGCGCCAAGTACATTAAAAAGAATTTTTAAGCGCGCGGCGTGAGGCTCGAACGAGTCTCTATACCGGAGACACTGCACTCCGGCGGAGTGGGGGTAATAATAGTATAATGTTTTTAATATTTCGCCGTATTCTGTAACATCCTGGAGACTATCAATTTATCTATAGAATGAGGGTCTAAGCAGCTTTTATTCAATACCAAGATCAATGCGATCGGTGCACGGTGACTGATATTATGATTTTTCTAGAAATTACAAGTGCTCAGTTCGACCAAGAATTTTCGTCTTCCCATACGTGTTCTCCGCGATACTCGATGTATTTTATGACTATACAAATAACATAGAGAGGCGTCCCTTCTTTTCTTGGCCACTGGAATAGAGTGGCCGTGCATACTAATACACTATAGCAAAGTGGCCTTGTGTTGACGTGTATGTATACAACATTCGTTTCAGCGATTGAAGGCAGATGGCGCAGACAACAATTATCATGCTTACGTAGATCATTGTAAGCAAAGTTTCGCTGGTCTAGCCACGAATATAATAGTCTAGGGGCGTTGTATAAATATTTCGTCTGCGTGATGATTTCAATTTTTAAACTATAGGTAGTAATACCAAAAATTTATTCAGCTATTTATTATTCGAACGCCTGAAAATTAAACTGTAAAATTTACATCAAGTTGCCCCATTTTTTCCTGACATGAAATTGCAAGTTTTCAGGTTTTGAAGAGTGACTATCAAACTGTCAGATGTGTGTCTTGTGGCTCTATACATTATAAGTGTAAATCAGATATTGTGCACCGTGTAGGATGCGTGGGCCATAGTACGAGTTTTTATGTTTCAGCTACTAATTATAATGCGATCATGCAGCAATAGAAGGCAAATAGTAGTACGATACGAACAAATAGTTGACTGAGATTCGTGCGAATATAGGTATACCTTGATTGAAGACTACGCATAGCACCTAATATTCGAAAGTTTAAAAATGCAACCTGCCACAGTAACATGTGTGACTCTATACATATGTATAACCATTGAAGTTGTATGTATTATTTTTTGCATCGATCATGATTATCGATAACATACATTTTTTATACATTTTCCTAGTCCGGCTCGCGGTAAACACTATTTTTACAGACTGTATATTTATATATTTATTTGAAGACTATAAATAGATTTGTTGTAGCAGAATTATTTCCAATTTATATGATAGCTTTATGATCTATAGAAATTGAGCTTCACACAAAATTCAATTGAGTTGCGATAGGAATATTTATATCTTCAAATCAAAGAAACACTATTTTCAGACCGTTCCTCACGTTTCAAATGTAGGTAGTACATTCGAGCTTGGTGACGCTCGGTCTGATATAGGTTCAGATTTCTGTCAATTTATATTGATTGTTCTCTCGTTTTCACTATATGTTTTCTGTAATTTTTCAGTAACTAAATTCTAGAGCCGTTGTAGTCTACTTTGCCTTCCGATCAATGGGACAGTCAATGAACACTGCGCTTGCAACTGCTGAGTTTACAAATATATCGCCCCTTCACAAGTCACAATTCAGAACTCATAAGTAAATGAGAAAGCAGAAGATAATACCGTTTGATCCTTTCACAATCACATGACTTTGTACTATTATTATAACATCATTGTGCTAGGTGAACCGTTTATATCCAATGACAAGAATAGTTTATAAGAATCCAAAAATGTGAATTATGATCCGATAGTACGACAAGGTATAAAGTTCTAGGGGCCATCCTGAGTGCTATTCATTTCCATTGAAGCCAGCGATCAAGTCTTTTGTCTCTAATATTTTGATGTAATGAATATCAGAAGTATATAGATAATTTTTCATTGTTACCAGCAGACCAAGATTCATGACTGAATTTATAAACACTATTTACCACATTATAATTTCTGATTTGATATAGAATCGTCGCCGTAGTTTCTTCGTGTTGAAACTAATCTTTGGCCAAATTTCGTTTCAATTCTACATTCATATAAGGCTGATCTTCAAATATTCCCTGCATCACAGTTACAGAGTGATTGATTCTACCTAGATTTCGAATCCACAGAGTTCAGAAGTATAGTGCATATTTGTTATACAGAAAAGCTACTTTTAGCCAGTACCGCATTATAACTGCCAATATGGTGATTTTCTTGTTCATATTTACACATGGCTTATCAAAACGTATAGCAATGAAACAGACAAGCCCAGGTTTGTAGCTGGCATGACGTTCTAAGCGCCATCAGATGACCATTTCCCCTTTTCAAATTGAAAATGTATAATTTTTTCTTTTGTATAAATTATACAATTCTGCATACAATTCATCATGAACAAGACTTGGTACGAATCGAGATGATACAAAAAGTAATGAAATCCCCCCCAAAAGCACCTCTGGTGCAAAAACCTTTCGCCAAGTACATTATACAAAAATGTCTTTATACAAAAAAGTATTGAAATCAGATCTCATTGCCAAGTAGGTGATATGAATATATAAAAATGTCGTCTTCATACAAAAAAGTATTGAAATCAGATCTTATTGCCAAATGGGTGATATGAGTTCGAGAGAATGACATTTACTTTATCTTGAATTATTAATAATTAGGCCTCAAAAATTGTTTTTATAGCATTGTCATTCTGCTACATGGAACCATGATGGATACGGTCAGAAGCAATGGAAGCTTCCATTGATTTTT
This sequence comes from Macrophya alboannulata, assembly GCA_949628255.1. Classification (NCBI taxonomy): domain Eukaryota; kingdom Metazoa; phylum Arthropoda; class Insecta; order Hymenoptera; family Tenthredinidae; genus Macrophya; species Macrophya alboannulata. The sequence goes on from OX451207.1 coordinate 24,875,490, forward strand.
TGAAAAGAAAAAAATTTGGAGGTAGTGGTACTTGGCGGGCATTTATATTTTCTTGTAATTTTTACAAAAATGCCCGCCAAGTACCACTACCTCCAAATTTTTTTCTTTTCAAAAAATCAATGGAAGCTTCCATTGCTTCTGACCGTATCCATCATGGTTCCATGTAGCAGAATGCCAATGCTATAAAAACAATTTTTGAGGCCTAATTATTAATAATTCAAGATAAAGTAAATGTCATTCTCTCGAACTCATATCACCCACTTGGCAATAAGATCTGATTTCAATACTTTTTTGTATGAAGACGACATTTTTGTATATTCATATCACCTACTTGGCAATGAGATCTGATTTCAATACTTTTTTGTATAAAGACATTTTTGTATAATGTACTTGGCGAAAGGTTTTTGCACCAGATATCTATGAGAGAAAATAATTTGGGCTCCGTTACTCTATACTCCATGAGTCAGAGAATATTTAATCTATTATTTCAGCATTTGAGACTTGATTTCGTAAGAGCAGCGATACATAAAGTCTTCCCGAAATTCATTCTAGAACAGGTTTCAAGTCTTCGAGAATTTTTGATGAGGATATTATACGCTGAAATATTGAACGATGATGATGTCACGTCAGGCTCGTGCCTTGAATAAATTACACTCGTTTTGGATGATTCTCGAACATTCCACATGGAGAATCTTTTTATTACAAAGCTCGAGTTGTTGATTTAAAAATATATGTAGAACCGAGCATATCGCGTCATTGGGAAAAGGAAACCATGTATCAGGCGGACGTGGTGAGGAGATTAGTCCCGCAATGCTGACGTGCTTAAGCTCACGATCTCTTCTTTTTTTTTTCTATTATTTCTGCTCTCATTTTGAACGTGAATTAAGTATTCATTCCGGCGTCACTACAAAGTAACCTGAAAATTCCCTTTTCTGGGATCCACCACGTTACCATTATTGACCCCACAATTTATTCAAAATCGTACACTGAGAGAAAAAATTCGTTGAATCAAAAAAAATATTTTTCATCTAAACAAATGCGGCGGTTACGGGCGGCGAAATGAATATTTGGTAAATGTAACAAGTAAAGTAGTTGGTCGAAAAAAACCAAATATGGTTCTACTAACTAAATACACAGTTCAACCAAATGACTATATCAACTTCAATGGACTATATATTTGCTTGTTTTAAAAGAATTATTTTGTACCGGCATAATTAATGATATTAATATTATACCTATACGGAGGCCAAAAAACTTTTTTTTTTTATAAACCCATTTGATTTATCCATATCTCACCTATATGCTGTGATCGCAACTCTAACAAATTATAATTAACCGCATATAAATTAAAACGCATTTTTTTATTCGCTGATCGGAATTCGATCCGGGGACGCTTGTATTACGAGTCGCACGCTCTTACCACTACGCTATTCTATCGCATATAAGACTGTGCAACTTTTTCCTATATACGTCTTCGGAGCTATCTCTGATAGCAATGATACCGCTACTTCGTATTGCTTCTTACGCGATACTTGGACATCTAATTAGGAAAAACAATTTGGGCACTTTTAAAAATCGTAAATGTTATAATACTTGTGAAAAACTTCCAATTTTTAAGCATATCTGCCGTTTGCTTTAAACAATAATTTAGTTTATTGTAACAAAGATATTTGGGTTCATATTTTGTCGAGTTGACGAAATTGAATTAGCAACTACAAAATTTGTCGCCAAAAATCCGGTAGATAAATTAATTAACTAATTCTGACAAATAACTTAGTTGTTCGAAATAAATCGGTTTTATTGCGTCGATGACAGCCTATTTTAGTCAACCATCGAACTGTTGAAATGCAATTCATCTCAACTAAATATATTGTTTTGGTGACCCTGTGTATTGAAATAAGTGATGGTTTAACAAATCGAATCGATGATTTGTTTGACTAAATGTAGAATTCTTGAAACACACTATTTAGTTGCCTCAATCAGAATAAGATGCTACTCAGTTAACTGGATGCACCATCCATATAACTGTACATTTTATTATTACAAACTGACCATTTTTTCGATGCAAAGGTGCATTCATTTGATGCCATCATATAAAACGATTGATATTTGTGTATTGGTTGAATTGTAAGAAATAGAAATTACTTGATTCAAAACAATCGTGTTGTTAACTGAACAATATCAGTTGATCATGTTAAGCAATTAAAGTTTGATTCTTCTGATTATTATATTTACTTAACTCAACAATACATACATTCAAATCAATCGCACACGGTCAAACGTGCCTTACATTTCTTCCAAACACATGATTTTTGTTGAAACAACTAAGTGCCGCTTACAACGACTGAATGCACAGTCAAGTTTACTAAATACCGCAAAGAAATGGTTCGTTTGATTTGACGGGTCGAAATTTGTTATCGTAACTAATGTTTATTTATTATAATCAAAAGATGATTCAAACAACTAACTCTCCGTCAAATAAATCGACAGGTTTGATTCAACGAATTTTTTCTCTCAGTGTAGATATCATGACTATCAATAAGTCGTATTCTTGACGAACCGGGCCTTCAAACTATGTACGGATTCATAAAATTTTCTCAATCGTGTGTTCCAATCGTATTTATAATCTCCGAGAATACAATCGACGAGGAAAGTGCGAACGTCCAAGGCAAAGCACGTTATCTGATCAACAGTCGACTTCGTTGGTATTGCGTAAACAGACTAATGCATAGTTAGACTTATCACCCGACCACTTCCACCTTCGTACCAAGTACGGCATCCGGCGACACTCACAAACAGTGGCTCTCTTTCGGATCGTGAAATAATTGCCACGGAAAAATCAGCTATGTAAGCGCAGTCTTGAAAATCTTCCGAAAATCGAAACCTCTGACCGCTAACATTTTCTGCTCCAAAGCGCAAAAACATGCGTATTAACAATAATAATTATTAAGTTGATCGGTCTCCTCCCTGCACCGCATGATGAATCATCGACGCCCAAGAAATAATTTGGCAAGTTGAGTAAATGCACTTCAGTTTTGGGATTTTATAGGTAGACTCATGACACTCGCGTGATCATGATGAGCAAGTGACTTGACTCCAAGACCAAGACTCATTTCATCGACTTACTTCATTCCCAACGGCGAACACTGCGCCGATCAATTGAAAAACAATGATGTATAAATTGCCAGACCCGTATAAGGCGTCTGCGATAATCTCCCAAGGGTACATACTTGAACGGCATGGCATGTTCATTGTACCCATTTCACATGCACGTAGAGATATGTTTATATTCCTATTACGACGCAATGCATATGAACACCATACATGTCTCTTTATACTTGTTACAGAGTTTCAACGGCGTCCATCTAAGAACTTTTAGCGGCCAGTGCAGCAGACCTGCATTCGATAGGAGCCAATCAAATCATCAGGGAGAAAAATATTCGACGACGCAGTTAATTTTGAATTGTGATAAGTCAAGAAATTCTTCAAATGTCGTTACACGTCGCTGCACAGCAAGGCAGATGGTTGACGATCCAAAATTTGGTCGACAAGGGAGCCGATATCAATTCTCGTAATAAAATTGGCTCCACAGCGTTGCACGTCGCTGCTGAAAAAGAAAAACTGTTTGTAGTCGAGTATTTGGTCGGTAATGGAGCCGATATCAATTCTAGAAATAAAATTGGCTTGACACCGTTACACGTCGCTGCTGAGAGAGGAAAATTGTTTGTAGTCAAATATTTGGTCGGCAAGGGAGCCGATATCAATTCTCGAACTGAAGATGGCAGCACGCCGCTTCACGCCGCTACTTTGATGAGAAAATTTGATGTGATCGAGTACTTGGTCGGCGAGGGAGCCGACATCAATTCTGGACATAATTATGGCTGGACACCGTTACACGTCGCTATTGCGGAAGAAGAACTGGAGATGGTCGAGTATTTGGTCGGCAAGGGAGCCGATATTAATTCTCGAAATCAAATTGGCTGGACACTGTTGCACGTCGCTGCTGAGAGAGGAAAAATAGTTGTAGTCGAGTATCTGGTCGACAAGGGAGCCGATATCAATTCTCAAAATGAAATTGGCTCGACACCGTTGCACGTCGCTGCTGAGAGAGGGAAAAAGGTTGTAGTCGAGTATTTGGTCGGCAAGAAAGCCGATATCAATTCTCGAAATCAAATTGGCTCGACACCGTTGCACGTCGCTGCTGAGAGGGGAAAAATGGTTGTAGTCGAGTATTTGGTCGGCAAGAAAGCCAATATTAATTCGCGAACTGTAAATGGCAGGACGCCGCTTCACGCTGCTGCTTTGATGTGCAAATTTGATGTGGTCGAGTACTTGCTCGGCGAGGAAGCGGATATCAATTCTCGGAATGCAAATGGCTCGACATCGTTACACGACGCTGCTGATGGAGGGAAATTAGATGTCGTCGAGTATTTGATCGGCAAGGGAGCCGACATAAACTCTCAAAATAATGAAGGCTGGACACCGTTACACGTCGCTGCTGCGGGAGGAGAATTCAATGTAGTCAAGTATTTGGTCGGCAAGGGAGCCGATATCAATTCCTCAGATAAAACTATCTCGAAACCGTTACACTTCGCTTCCGCGGGAGGAGAATTCAATGTGGTCGAGTATTTGGTCGGCAAGGGAGCCGATATCAATTCTCAAAATGATGAAGGCTCGACACCGTTGCACTTCGCTGCTGCGGGGGGAGAATTCGATGTAGTCGAGTATTTGGTCGGCAAGGGAGCCGATATCAATCTTGGAGATTCTATTTGCCGGACACCGTTACACGCCGCTGCTACAGGAGAAGAATCTTGTATAGTCGAATATTTGATCGGCAGAGGAGCCGATATTGATTCTCGAGATTCTCGTGACTGGACACCGTTACACGTCGCTTCTTTAGAAGGAGAACCAGGTATAATCGAGTATTTGGTTGGCAAGGGAGCCGATATTAACTCTCGATCTGTGGATGACGCGACGCCGCTTCACGTCGCTGCTCAGAGCGGAAAATTATCCGTAGTCGAGTATTTGGTCTGCAACGGAGCTGATATCAAATCTGGAAATAATGAAGGCCGGACACCGTTACACGTCGCTACTGCAAGGAGAGATCTTGATGTAGTCCAGTATTTGGTCGGCATGGGAGCCGATATCAATTCGCGGGATAATGGAGGCTGGACACCGTTCCACATTGCTGCTGATGCAGGAAAATTGGTTATAGTCAAATATTTGGTCGGCAAGGGAGCTGATATCAATTCCCGATCTGTGGATCACAGGACGCCGCTTCACGTCGCTGCTTGTAAGGGAAAATTAGTAGTAGTCGAATATTTGGTCGGCAAGGCAGCTGATATCGATTCTCGATCTGTAGATGACAGGACGCCGCTTCACGTCGCTGCTTATAAAGGAAAGTCGACTGTAGTCAAATATTTGGTCGGCAACGGAGCCGATATCAATTCGCGAGATATTGAAGGCTGGACACCGTTCCACATTGCTGCTTATAAAGGAAAAACGGTTGTAGTCAAACATTTGCTCGGCAAGGGAGCCGATATCAATTCTCGTAATAAAATTGGCTCGACACCGTTGCACGTCGCTGCTCAGAGCGGCAAATTAGCTGTAGTCGAGTATTTGGTCTGCAACGGAGCTGATATCAAATCTGTAAATAATGAAGGCCGGACTCCGTTACACGTCGCTACTACAAGGGGAGATCTTCATGTAGTCGAGTATTTGGTCGGCAAAGGAGCCGATATCAATTCTCGTGATAAAATTCACTCGACACCGTTACACAATGCTGCTTATGCAGAAAAATTGGTTGTAGTCGAGTATTTGGTCGGCAAGGGAGCCGACATCAATTCTCGTAATAAAATTGGCTCGACACCGTTACACCTCGCTGCTGAGAATGGAAAAATGGTTGTAGTCGAGTATTTGGTCTGCAACGGAGCTGATATCAATTCTGGAAATAATGAAGGCCAGACACCGTTACACGTCGCTACTACAAGGGGAGATCTTCATGTAGTCGAGTGTTTGGTCGGCAAAGGAGCCGATATCAATTCGCGAGATAATAGAAGCTGGACACCGTTACACACTGCTGCTTGTAATAAAAAACTGCTTGTAGTCGAATATTTGCTCGGCAAGGGAGCCGATATCGATTCTCGCAATAAAATTGGCTCGACACCGTTACACAATGCTGCTTATAAAGAAAAATTGGTTGTAGTCGAATATTTGGTCGGCAAGGGAGCTGATATCAATTCTCTTAATAAAATTGGCTCGACACCGTTACACAATGCTGCTTATAATAAAAAACTGGTTGTAGTCGAATATTTGCTCGGCAAGGGAGCCGATATCAATTCTCGCACTAAAATTGGCTCGACACCATTACACCTTGCTGTTGGGAACGGAAAAATGGCTGTAGTCGAGTATTTGGTCTGCAACGGAGCTGATATCAATTCTGGAAATAATGAAGGCCAGACACCGTTACACGTCGCTACCACAAGGGGAGATCTTCACGTAGTCGAGTGTTTGGTCGCCAAAGGAGCCGATATCAATTCGCGAGATAATAGAGGCTTGACACCGTTACACTTCGCTGCTGAGAACGGAAAATCGGTTGTAGTCGAGTATTTGGTCTGCAACGGAGCTGATATCAATTCTGGAAATAATGAAGGCCAGACACCGTTACACGTCGCTACTACATGGGGAGATCTTCATGTAGTCGAGTGTTTGGTCGGCAAAGGAGCCGATATCAATTCCCGAGATAATAGAGGCTGGACACCAATACACACTGCTGCTTGTAATAAAAAACTGCTTGTAGTCGAATATTTGCTCGGCAGGGGAGCCGATATCAATTCTCGCACTAAAATTGGCTCGACACCATTACACCTTGCTGTTGGGAACGGAAAAATGGCTGTAGTCGAGTATTTGGTCTGCAACGGAGCTGATATCAATTCTGGAAATAATGAAGGCCAGACACCGTTACACGTCGCTACCACAAGGGGAGATCTTCACGTAGTCGAGTGTTTGGTCGCCAAAGGAGCCGATATCAATTCGCGAGATAATAGAGGCTTGACACCGTTACACTTCGCTGCTGAGAACGGAAAATCGGTTGTAGTCGAGTATTTGGTCTGCAACGGAGCTGATATCAATTCTGGAAATAATGAAGGCCGGACACCGTTACACGTCGCTACTACAAGGGGAGATCTTCATGTAGTCGAGTATTTGGTCGGCAAAGGAGCCGATATCAATTCTCGTGATGAAATTCACTCGACACCGTTACACAATGCTGCTTATGCAGAAAAATTGGGTGTAGTCGAATATTTGCTCGGCAAGGGAGCCGATATTAATTCTCGTAATCAAATTGGCTCGACACCGTTACACAATGCTGCTTATAATGAAAAACTGGTTGTTGTCGAATATTTGCTCGGCAAGGGAGCCGATATCAATTCTCGTAATAAAATTGGCTCGACACCGTTACACAATGCTGCTTATAATGAAAAACTGGTTGTTGTCGAATATTTGCTCGGCAAGGGAGCCGATATCAATTCTCGCAATAAAATTGGCTCGACACCGTTACACAATGCTGCTTATGCAGAAAAATTGGTTGTAGTCGAATATTTGGTCGCCAACGGAGCCGATATCAATTCGCGAGATAATAGAGGCTGGACACCGTTACACACTGCTGCTTGCAATGAAAAACCGGTTGTAGTCGAATATTTGCTCGGCAAGGGAGCCGATATCAATTCTCGCAATAAAATTGGCTCTACACCGTTACACATCGCCGCTGAGAGTGGAAAATTGGCTGTAGTCGAGTATTTGGTCTGCAACGCAGCTGATATCAATTCTAGAGATAATGAAGACTTGACACCGTTACACTTCGCTAATGCAAGGGGGAATACAGATGTAGTCGAGTATTTAGCCTGCGTCGGAGCCGATATCAATTCCGGAGATAATTTAGGCCGGACACGGTTGCACGACGCTGCTAAGAGCGGAAAATTGGCTGTGGTTCAGTATTTGGTCTGCAACGGAGCTGATATCAATTCTGGAGATAATGAAGACTGTACACCGTTACACTTCGCTACTGCAAGGGGATATCTTGATGTAGTCAAGTATTTGGTCGGCAAGGGAGCTGATATCAAGTTTCGGAATAAAATTGGCTCGACACCGTTACACGTCGCTGCTGAGAGTGGAAAATTGTTGGTAGTCGAATATTTGGTCGGCAAGGGAGCCGATATCAATCCTCGACATAATTATGGCTGGACGCCGTTACACGTCGCTACTGCAAGGGGATATCTTGATGTAGTCAAGTATTTGGTCGGCAAAGGAGCCGATATCAATTCCCATAATAAAATTGGCTTGACACCGTTACACATCGCTGCTAAGAGCGGAAAATTGGCTTTAGGCGAGTATTTTGTCTGCAATGGAGCTGATATCAATTCTGCAAGTAATGAAGACTGTACACCGTTACACTTCGCTACTGCAAGGGGATATTCTGATGTGGTCAAGTATTTGGTCGGCAAGGGAGCTGATATCAAATTTCGGAATAAAATTGGCTCCACACCGTTACACGTCGCTGCTGAGAGCGGAAAATTGGCTGTAGTCGACTATCTGGTCTGCAACGGAGCTAATATCAATTCTAGAAATGATTTAGGCTGGACACCTTCACACATCGCTGCTAAGAACGGAAAATTGGGTATTTTCGAGTATCTGGTCGGCAAGGGAGCTGACATCACTGCAGATGATAGAATGGCGTTGAACCGCCACATCTCGCAGCTGGGTAAGAGACCTGGATCCAATCAAGTATTTGGTGGTGCAGGAAGCTACACCGAGAAGAAAAAACGTTTCCATTAAACAACATTCAGTTGGGTGAAACGAAAACGGCGGTCGCGGGCCGCGAAGTAAACGCCTCTTCAACTGAACAAAATTATTTGATCGAACCAACATTTCAAAAATACTTACAAGTGAATATTCATTCCAACCAATCAGTGAAATACTCTTCCAATCACATATTTAGTTGATTACAATATAAATATGTTCGACTAAACAACTATTCGGGTATTTTGGAATTGATATATGTTCAAGTCAACTGAATGCCAGATAGACGTAACTGCGTATTGTTAATATAGTTCTTCCAAATTCACTAAATATCCAATTGGGACAATGGTGCATTCTTTTAAAAAAATCCTTTCGTTATAGCATAATCACTTATCAAATTTACGGACAAGTTTTTTTTTTTTTATTATAAACCCATTTGATTCATCGATACCACACCTATATGCCGTAATATAGCAATGCTGACGAATTAAGATTAACCGCATATAAATTAAAAACGCATTTCCTAATTTGCTAGCCGGGATTCGATCCGGGGACGCTTGTATTACGAGTTGCATGCTCTAACCACTACGCTATTCCATCGCATAAGATTTTGTATAACTTTGTCTTTTATGTCTTCAGAGCTACCTCCACAAGCAATAATACTGCTACTTTTTCTTACTTCTTACGCGATACTTGGACATCTAATTAACAAATGCAAGTTGGACACTTCTAATAACCGTAAATGTAATGCTTGCGAAAAACTTCTAACCTTTAAGCAAATCTGTTTTTTGCCTTGAACAATAATTTAGTTTCTTGTAACAGAGAAATCTGGACCGGTTACCATGTTTTGTTCAGTGAACGAAATTTGAGTAGCAACTATAAAATTTGCTGCAGAACATACAGCAGATGAGTTAATTAACTAATTCTAAAAAGGAACTTATCGTTAATTGTTTGAACTGAATTGGTTTAATAGCGTCGATGCGAGCTTACTTTAGTCCCCTGAAAATGCAATCCACCTCAACTAAATATATTGTTATGGTGACCCTGTATATTGAACAAAGTGGTGGTTCAACTAATCGAATCGATGATTTGTTCGACTAAATGTAGGATACTTGAGAAAGACTATTCGGTTGCCTCAACCAGTGTGATGTGCTACTTAGTTAACTGGCTGTACCATCCGCATGACTGAACATTTTATTGTTACAAACTGACCATTCTATCCATGGAAAATTGCATTTATTTGATGCCATCGTATGAAACGTTCAGTATTCGTGTGTTGGCTGAACTGTATCGTGGATTGACTCAACCATTTTCAATTCAAGTAATTTAAATATGTTAATAAAATTGATCAGTACAAACAAACAATTCGATTGATACAAGTAAACTGAAATATTTAGGACAACTAATTATTGTTTCAACGAAGTTTAAAGGCATTGAAACAACTAAATTGGCCCCGACTAAATATATTTGGTTAATCCAACCGATTTTTTTACTCGGTGTACCACTGATTCCTGAAACAACGATGACTCGATGCCGCTACACGCTGCGGCTCAGGAAGACAAACTGGATGTAGTCGAGTATTTGGTCGACAAGGAAGCTGATATCAATCCCCAAAAGAAGAATCGAAGGATGCCGCTGTGCTGCTAAAAAAGCAAAATTGGAATCAGTCGAGTATTTTATCAGCAAGGAAGCCCATGTCGATTCCTTATTCAAGAATGGCTGAACGCTGCTGCACCCATATAGACACGTAGAATCAGTGGATTGAGATACTGTCATTACGGTACTGTTACAATCCTGGTGTGTCGCAAATTTGAATCCGTTACATGTATGTGAAATGAATATCAATAAATGTGTATTCTAATCTGATCATATCATATAAGTAAAATAATCATGTTTTAGATCTCTGTGTTCATCGATGGTTTTCATCAGAATGATGATAATCCAAAAGCATATTCTATAAATATATATACCATGAAGTATTCGACAAATAATAATGATAATGGCGCGCAAAATTTCACTTGATCAGGATTTTGTTGATCAATTATATTATTCGTAATAAAATAAATTTGATGTTCCAAGGCATCTGCATCAACTTTTAAGCAATAATTGAAAATTGAATCAAACTGGAAATCACTCTAGTGCGTAAAAATAAAAGAAAACTAATTGAAATTGATGTAAAAAGAATTGGGGAGAAAAGTTAGATTCTTAAATGCATAAGATGCAAAAATGTTGCGCCTGCGTAGAATGCTAGTATTATGCACATCTTGTATATTGTGGTCGTTATTATCCAAATGCATTACTCTTTATAGCCCCAACCTCCGAAGTCCCTAACTTCAGCTTTTTTTTCATTTGTTATAATTTATGCTTATGGTGATTCATTTTCACAAATTTCTGCATCATTTTCTTTTATTGTATTCGATTTTTAAATTTCCTATGATCTTATGATGATTGTTCCTTTTTAATATTACTTGGATACTTATCGTTAGATTGTGCCAATTTTTTTTTTCAAATTCCTCTACCATATAATCGTTAAATTGTTCTTTATGATTCGTGATTCTGTAATTCTGAATTGTCTACTGTTTGTGATTTCCCTCGAAATTTCGAACAAGAAATTATTGAGCATAGTTATATGTATGATAATTTCTATGTAATGAGGTATTTATTAAAGAATAATAATCAAGAAATTTGTCGTCATATAAATCGTAGATTATTTCGATAATAAGAATTTATTCACTCCTGATATTACGTCCCTACTGAAAAAGTTCATGTGATAAATCACATGATGTTATGAAAGAGTTCTCAATGTAATTTATCATATGATTTATTTTGTGAATTTGCTAAAATATATAAGAAATCACATAATAAATTACATAAGCACGAATCACCAGATATAACGTAAAACAAATTACATGATAAACTATACGATTGACCATATGATTTTTGATATAGTGTATCTGATGATTCGTGCTTATGTGATTAATTATGTGATTTGTTATATATTTTAGCAAATCCACAAGACAAATCATATGATAAATTACATTTAGAATTTTTTCATGACATCATGTGATTTATCTCATAAACATTTTCAGTAGGGGTGGGTATAATAATATAGATATATGGGGAATTTCAGCTCAACTCGACAAGACTCAGGACTTCAAGTGTCTCGTTATTTTCAGTTTTTTTTCCATATGTAATGCTAGTTGAGCTAGTGCTTCACGATACGTTTCAGATTTTTCCGTATAAGGTTGTCGCGGTATGAATTCTGTTTTTTTTTCAATTCTATGTCTATTCCTAAAGACTGTAACTCTAAGTCCTATTATTGTATCGAAACTATTACATACCGAAATTCGTCTACTTTAAGGTGAACTTTGTAGAAAAATTTATCACCGCAACAAATCATCATAACATCATAAGATCAGGTTGGGCAGTTAAGGTGCCATCAAAGACGCTCATCGCCTGGAAAACGCGGGGAGCTTAAACTCCTTCATCACTTGACTGATCGGAATGAAATTTTGAGGATCGATGTATTGTATTATGTATTATCTTTGCAGAAAGTGAAGCAGTTTTTTACTTTTTCAAAATTTCGAAAAAAACATTCGAAATTTCGGAAAATCCTCAAATTTTGAGAAAGTAAAAAATCGCTCCACCTTCTGCAAAGATAATACATCAATCCTCAAATTTTCATTCCGATCAATCGAGTGATGTGGGAGTTTTGGCTGACCACGTTTTCCAGGCGATGGGCTCTTCTTCAATGGCCCCTTAACAGATTCCGGATATTTCTTCTATACACGGCAGAAGGTTAGTCTCCGTATAAAATACCAACACGCGTACCTAGAATCGGTAGGATCGCACGAACGAGGTCAGTCGGTAAAACAGAAGAAGGATTCATACTTTTCATTTCATTAATCTTACGATAAGTATTGTGTTCTTTCTCATCGACGGGATACGGTACTGTTTCATCCGATGTGAGGACGTTCTGAATTATCGACGCACTGCCATTCTGTTATCATGGAACTCGGACAAAGGTACAATGAAAACGACCATTCATGAATCTAAATATAAACATGAGAATAAACGATACCCATTGAAATATTTGTACCCGAAGAACGATTCTCGCACGACAGATTATAGAAATAATTCTTTACTCCCGAAAATTCAGGAGGCGGGAGGGGGGGCAAAATTTACTCGTAGGTGCATATATGACATACAAGGTGGGCCGCAAAGAAATAAAGTCCGAACGCGTCAGCCGATTTTCAGAAACTTTTTTTTTTCCGAAATGAGAAAATGACTTCATTCATCCCCCCCAGATACTTTTTCAAAGCCCGTTTTTCAGAAACATGTTTCTCAACAAGGAATGACGATTTTTAGGATTTTCAAACGCGAAAAAAAAGGTTCATTCGTCTCCAATTTCGATCAAAAAAAAGTTTCTCAAAATCGGTCGACGCTTTTAAATTTAATTCAGAATTCAAATCGAGCCGTTCTTTTTTTTCTGTCCCACTCTGTACATGTGTACGTGCCGATATCCCTACCACGACACCCCCTTCGGACGTTCGTAAGGTACAGCTCTTCAATGAGTCATGGGAGTTGAGAAAAAAGACCCCCTCTCCTTGGTGTGAGTGGAAAGAAATAATCAAGCTGCCGCGCCCGTTAGTAAGTCATTCGCATGTTTGCTGCAGTGACGTGGTCAAGTGAGTTTGAGAGCTGCTAAAGAAAATCCAACTACTGTAGCTACACGCAGACACTCAAACCTCGGAACGGTATGTATCTAGAGAAAAAAAAGATATGGAAATAAAGTTTCGTGATTACTTTTCGCTAGTATTCTTATCGAATATTTTACCTTTGTACGTGTAAAAAAAGGCCAAGTTCTCTAACAATATCAGATTTTTACAACTTGTTAAAGTAGAGGCTTCCAATTTCTCCAACGACTTTTTAGCTAAACGTCATACATACCTATATGAATAGAAATTTGTTGATAATGATGAATCCGTGATACTGTCTGGTCAGTTTAAACCATTCGATAAAGAGCGTCGAATGGAAATGACGATACCCAGAATATTCAAAAATTCAGGTTTTAATTTTCTTCTGCTGCTGAAACTGCCACTCGTCTTTCGGATATTATAATCTGGTATAGATTTCAGCTTATCGAATATCACCGAAGAAGATCATTGGTCGATTTTAAAAATTTCGTTTCTAACGCCGTACCTGTTCTCCGTCCAGAATTGACAACGCTTATATTATTCAGAATAGGATGGTGGATACGGGTTGACCGCAAATGCGTCGTGTCCCGGTTCGGTTTATAGCCACTAAAACCTATAAAACTTCCCTAAAATCTGCTACTTTAAGAACCGTTAAACAAACTTCTGGGTTTATTTTCTTTCCTTCTCTCGCAGTCAAGGTGAACCTAATAAATCCAATGCCGCGAGACAGAAGGCAAGAAGGCGTATATTTGTACTATCTGTTTTCCTCACTCGGCGGTCAGTTTAAATTGAACGATGACGCTTGACCGTGGAGGCCGAAGTTTGGCCATGTACATACCGAGTTTTTCCATCTGCGGAACCACCCGTGCGTTCAGCTCATGTTCAATCGCCTCATTATTACCTTAGATAATTGTCCAAAATTTAATTTTTCATCATTTTCAACAATCCCTAATATTGAGAGTACTTTGACAAATAATCTTGAGGGTGGAGATAGCCGTGGGGGGTTACGGTGCTCAACCTGAACATGAGCTGAACGCACGGGTCGTTCCGCAGATAGAAAAACTCACTGTATGTATAACGTGCTTACAGGCGGTTAAGTACCCCGGCGCCCAAATTCATTCCCAGTTGCTGCGTACGTGTTCAAATGACGGCAGTCGAGGGACATAACGCGTGAAGGCCAGGCTCCACTTGTTGGCGAGAATAATCACACCGTTGTCATATCTGAGCAACTCTGGAACTCTGTTGGTGACCATTTATCGACAAATAATTATTAAAACTTACCTCTCGATGATACCATGCGGTGATGAAATAATTCTCGTATATCTAGAGAAAATAATGTGGGCTCCGTTACTCTATACTCCATAAGTCAGAGAATATTTAATCTATTATTTCAGCATTCGCGACTTCATTTCGTAAGCGCGGCGATCCATACAGTCTTTCCGAAATTCATTTTAGAACAGCTTTCAAGCCTTCGAGAATTTTCGGTGAGGATATTATACGCTGAAATATTGAACGATGATGTCGCACGTTCAAAGCTGCCTCAGGCTCGTGCCTTGAATAAATTATACTCGTTTTGGATGATTCTCGAACATTCCACATACGATAGATCAAAACTGGAAACAAAGCAAGAAGTTTTCTCCTACGAGTTGTCGACGGTTGTTCATCATCTCATTCTCATTTCATTCTTGGTCTGCAGTCATGAAACATCAGAGAATAAATTCGCAGCTTTTGAGCGTTTGCTGGTCGTTTAGTGGTCGAGCTGATTTTTACATAGAAAAAAAGTACTGTTGAAAAATGGAATCTTTTTATTACAAAGCTCGAGTTGTTGATTCAAAAATATATGTATGTACATACAACCGAGCATATAGCGTCATTGGGAGAAGGAAACCATGTATCATGCGGACGTGGTGAAGAGATTTAGAGATTAGTCCCGCGATGCTGACGTGGTTAAGCTCACGATTTCTCTTCTTTTTTTTTTTTATTATTTCTGCTCTCATTTTGAACGTAAATTAAGTATTTATTCCGGCGTCACTACGAAGTAACCTGAAAATTCCCTTTTCTGGGATCCACCACGTTACCATTATTGACCCCATAATTTATTCGAAATCGTAGATATCATGACTATCAATAAGTCGTATTCTTGACGAACCGCGCCTTCAAACTATGTACAGATTCATAAAATTTTCTCAATCGTGTGTTCCAATTGTATTTATAATCTCTGAGAATACAATCGACGAGAAAAGTGCGAACGTCCAAGGCGCAGCACGTTATCTGATCAACAGTTGACGTGGCTGGAAATGCGTAAGCAGACTGATGCGTATGTAGACTTATCACCCGAACACTTCCACGTTCGTACCAATTACGGCATTCGGCGAGACTCACAAACAGTGGCTCTCTTTCGGATCGTGAAATAATCGCCACGGTGATTGCCGAAGCGGAACCTATGAAACTTAGTTTGTTATCAGCATTAAAAATCAGCTATGGAAGTGCAGTGTTGAAAATCTTCCGAAAATCGAAACCTCTGACCGCTAACATTTTCTGCTCCAAAGCGCAAAAAAATGCGTATTAACAATACTAATTATTCAGTGGATCGGTCTCCTCCCTGCACCGCATGATGAATAATTGAAGCGTGAGTAATAATTCGGCGAGTTGAGTAAATGCACTTCAGTTTTGGGATTTTATCGTTAGACTCATGACACTCACGTGATCATGATCAGAAAAAGATCATTCAGTACGATTATAGTATAAAATCCGAATTAATTGCAGCTCGCAAGCGTTTACGGGGCGTCTCCGTTTGCGGTCAGGACGGAGCAGTGAACTTCCAGGGCGAAGTGCGTTATCGGACCAAAGTCGACACAGCCGCCAGTGCGTGGTTATCAGTCCTCAGTCAGCAGGATTCACAATCAGCAGTCCCTTTTAGAATCATATGTTCAAAGTGATCGCTGAGGCCGGACCTGTTAACGTTCAGAAGATTCATCCCAAATTGTAAGTTCTTATTTTATTTTTAACCTTCCACCCAGATATGATCACGATAATTTTGATTTCTGGTATGAAAGAGCATGAAAGAAGCAGTTTCTTCGTCGTAACAACCGACGGAGAGAAATACTATCTTTCGGAATCCCTGGAATAATTGTCCGATTCCTAACGTAATCGCTGACCGGGTTCACCGTAGTTTCCCACTGGCGGAAGGTTTCGATTATGTCAAAGTCCCGTGATTGCGATTTCAGAACAAAACTGATGACGAGGCAGTAGACTTTAGATGAAAGGCCATTTCGTAACTAGCCAAGCGAGTGGCTTCCCCTCCACACGGATAAACACGAACACTAACATTCCGTTCCCTACTACAACTCTTTGCCAAGCCGCCAGCGTGATGATAAGCACCGATATCACTCGTGCAACGGAGTCGAATCACATAAACTTATACTGCCTGTAGCTTTTTACAAGAATTCAGAATACTTTCTCGGCAAAAATATGCCTGAAGTACCAACTAAATGCTAATTACGCGGAAACTATGACAATCCATAAATATTAAAGATCGGGACACAACAGGGAATTTTATGCTCATGCTGTACTGCAGAGTCACCAATTTCTGGACCAGCTTCATTCTAAACGGCGAACACTGCACCGATTAATTTAAAAACAACGATGTATAAATTGCCAGACCCGTATAAGGCGTCTGCGGTAATCTCCCAAGTGTGTATGTATACATACTTGTACCGCATACGTGGAGATATGCTTATATTCCTATTACGACGCAATGAATATGAACACCATACATGTGTCTTTATACTTGTTACAGAGTTCCAACGGCGTCCATCTAAGAACTTTCAGCGGCCAGTGCAGCAGACCTGCATTCGATAGAAGCCAAATCAGGTCATCAGGGAGCAAAATATTTGACGACGCAGTTGATTTTGAATTGTGATAAGTCAAGAAATTCTTCAAATGTCGTTACACGTCGCTGCTCAGCAAGGCAGATGGTTGACGATCCAGTATTTGGTCGGCAAGGGAGCCGATATCAATTCTCGTAATGAAATTGGCTCGACACCGTTACACGTCGCTGCTGGAAGAGGAAAACTGTCTGTAGTCGAGTATCTGGTCGGCGCTGGAGCCGATATCAATTCTAGAGATAAAATTGGCTTGACACCGTTACACGTCGCTGCTGAGAGAGGAAAATTGTTGGTAGTCGAGTATTTGGTCGGCAAGGGAGCCGATGTCAACTCTCGAACTGAAGATGGCAGCACGCCGCTTCACGCCGCTGCTTTGATGAAAAAATTTGATGTGATCAAGTATTTGGTCGCCCAGGGAGCCAATATCAATTCTGGAAATAATTATGGATGGACACCGTTACACGTCGCTGCTGCGGAAGGACTACTGGATGTGGTCGGGTATTTGGTCCGCAGGGGGGCTGATATCAATTCTTGTAATCAAATTGGCTCGACACCGTTACACGTCGCTGCTGAGAGAGAAAAAATAGTTGTGGTCGATTATCTGGTCGTCAGTGGAGCTGATATTAATTCTCAAAATCAAATTGGCTCGACACCGTTGCACGTTGCTGCTGAGAGAGGCAAAATGGTTGCAGTTGAGTATTTGGTCGGCAAGGGAGCCGATATCAATTCTCAAAATCAAATTGGCTCCACACCGTTACACGTCGCTGCTGAGGGAGGAAAAAAGGTTGTAATCGAGTATTTGATCGGCAAAGGAGCCGACATCAATTCTCGAACTGTAGATGGCAGGACGCCGCTTCACGCCGCTGCTTTGATGTGCAAATTTGATGCTGTCGAGTATTTGGTCGACAAGGGAGCCGATATCAATTCTCGAAATAAAAATGGCTCAACATTGTTACACGATGCTGCTGACAGAGGAAAATTAGATGTTGTCGAGTATTTGATCGGCAAGGGAGCCGACATAAATTCTCAAAATAATGAAGGCTGGACACCGTTACACCTCGCTGCTGCGGGAGGAGAATTTAATGTTGTCGAGTATTTGGTCAACAACGGAGCCGATATCAATACCTCAGATAAAAGCATCTCGAAACCGTTACACTTCGCTGCCGCGGGAGGAGAATTAAATGTAATCGAGTATTTGGTCGGCAAGGGAGCCGATATTAATTCTCAAAATACTGAAGGCTGGACACCGTTACACTTCGCTGCTGCGGGAGGAGAATTCGATGTGGTCGACTATTTGGTCGGCAAGGGAGCCGATATCAATCTTGGAGATTGTATGCGCCGGACACCGTTACACGCCGCTGCTACAGCAGAAGATTCTTCTGTAGTCGAATATTTGATCGGCAGAGGAGCCGATATTAATTCTCGAGATTCTCGTGACTGGACACCGTTACACGTCGCTACTGTAGAAGGAGAACCAGATATAATCGAGTATTTGGTCCGCAAGGAAGCAAATATCAATTCTAGAGATATTGATGGCAGGACGCCGCTTCACGCCGCTGCTTTAATGTGCAAATTCAATGTGGTCGAATATTTGATCAGCAAGGGAGCCAATATCAATTCTGAAGATAAAATTGGCTCTACACCGTTACACGTCGCTGCCGATGAAGGAAACCTGGTTGTAGTCCAGTATTTGCTCGACAAGGGAGCCGGAATCAATTCTCGAAATAATCATGGCAGAACACCATTACACTTCGCTGCTGAAAAAAAAGAATTTGCTGTAGTCGAACATTTGGTCAGCAAGGGAGCCGATATTAATTCACGAGATAATGGAGGCTGGACACCGTTACACATCGCTGCTGATGGAGGAAACTTGGCTGTAGTCGAATATTTGGTCGTCAAGGGAGCCGATATCAAATCTCGAAATAATTATGGCTCAACACCATTACACTTCGCTGCTGCGGTAGCAGAATTTGCTGTGGTCGAGTATTTGGTCGGCAAGGGAGCCGATATTAATTCTCGAAATCAAATTGGCTCGACACCGTTACACGTCGCTGCGGATGAAGGAAAATTGGTTGTCGTCAAGTATTTGGTCGACAAGGGAGCCGAACTCAATTCTCTAAATAATCATGGCAGGACACCGTTACACTTCGCAGCTAAGAGAGAACAATTTGATGCAGTCGAGTATTTGGTGGGCAAAGGAGCCGATATCAATTCGCGAGATAATGCAGACTGGATACCGTTACACGTCGCTGCTGATGAAGGAAAATTGGTTGTAGTCAAGTATTTGGTCGAAAAGGGAGCCGGACTCAATTCTCGAAATATTTATGGCAGGACACCGCTACATTTCGCCGCTAAGAGAGAAGAATTCGATATAGTCGAGTATTTGGTCGGCCAGGGAGCCGATATCAATTCTGGAGGTAATGAAGGCTGGACACTGTTACACGTCGCTGCTGCGACAGGAGACTTTGACAGAGTCAAGTATTTAGTCGGCAAGGGAGCCGATATTAATTCTCCAAATAAAATTGGCTCGACACCGTTACACATCGCCGCTGAGAGCGGAAAATTGGCTCTAGTCGAGTATTTGGTCTGCAACGGAGCTGATATCAATTCTGGAAATAATGAAGGCTGGACACCGTTACACGTCGCCACTGCAAGGGGGGATCTTAATGTAGTCGAGTATTTGGTCGGCAGGGGAGCCGATATCAAGTTTCGCAATAAAATTGGCTCGACACCGTTACACGTCGCTGCTGAGAGCAAAAAATTTGCGTTAGTCGAGTATTTAGTCTGCAAGGGAGCTGATATCAATTCTAGAAATAATGATGGCTGGACCCCGTTACACGTCGCTGCTGAGAATGGAAAATTGGGAATTTTCGAGTATCTTGTCGACAAGGGAGCTGACATCACTGCTGAAGATAGAATGGCGTTGAACCGCTACATCTCGCAGCTGCAGTGTTGAGAGACCTGAACCTAATCAAGTATTTGATCGTTGAGGAAACTAATATTGATACTTGAAAGAAGGATGGCTCGACGCCGCTGCACCTATATATGGGGCTGTCCACGTCAATTCACCTAGCCTCCAGACCGCACCATCTCCGATTTGCCCTGTGATTTTTTATGTTGTTGTCCTTGCTCTAAAACATTTTCCTGAATTTTTTCAAATTTTTCAGATCAGGCCTTTTTGAGTTATGATTTTTTTCAATCAAAAAAGACGGACCATTTTTAAAAATCTGAAAAAATTCACAAAAATTGTATGACTGACGTAGAACTGTTTCTCACTAGTGAGAATGTGGAATACATTTTTCTTATATTTTTTTTTCTACTAAATCAAGAAATTTTTTTTTTCAAGAAAACAAAAAAAAAAATTCCAGTGCAGACAGAGACGTGGTTTGGGAGACATAAAATAATGCGGAACATATTTCCCTAATGCAATGGAGTCGTAATTACCAAAGAATACTCGAGTGCCGAAAAGTACAAAACACACACCTTATTAAAAAAAAAAATGTTCGTAACCAATCAACAAAATGAAATTATGAAGATCTATCTAAAGATTATGTTTCACATTGTTTTATGCCACCCAAACCACGTCTCTGTCCACAGCGTATTTTTTTTTTTTTTTGAGATTTCTTGAAAAAAACAATTTTTGATTGAGTAAAAAAAAATATTAGAAAGATGTGTTCCACATTCTCACCAGCGGGAAATTGTTCTACGTCATTTATACAATTTTTGTGAATTTTTTCAGATTTTTAAAAATGGTCCTCCTTTTTCGTTTAAAAAAATCTATAACTCAGAAAGGCTTGGTCTGAAAATTTTAAAAAATTCAGGAAAATGTTTTAGAGCAAGGGCAACGATATAAAAAATTACGGGGCTAATCGGAGATGGCGCGGCAGGGAGGCTAGGTGAATTGACGTGGACAGCCCCACATACAAGTAGAATCAGTGTATCAAGATACTGTCTTTATGGTACTGTTGCAATCCTGGTGTGTCGGAAATTTGAATCCGTTCCATTTATGTAAAATAAACATTAATAAATATGTATTCTAATCTGATCATATCATATAAGCAGAATGATAATGTTTTAGATCTCTGTGTTCATAGATGGGTTTCATCAGAATGATGATAATCCAGAAGCATGTTTGATAAATATATTCACTAAGAAGTAATAAATATATTCACTAAGAAGTAATAAATATATTCACTAAGAAGTAATAAATATATTCACTAAGAAGTAATAAATATATTCACTAAGAAGTAAATAATAATGAGAGTGGTGAGCGAAAATTTCACTTGATCAGGATCTTGTTGATCAATTGTATCATTTGTAATGAAATAATTTTCATGTTCTAAGGCATCTGCATGGACTATTAAGCAATAATTGAAAATTCAGTGAAGCTGGAAATCACTCCAGTGCTTAAAAATAAAAGAAAACTAATTGAAATTGATGTAAAATGATTAAGGTGAAAAATTAAATTCTCAAATGCATAAGATGCAAAAATGTTGCGTCTGCGTACAATGCTAGTATTATGCAAGTCTTGTATATTGTGATTGTTATTATCCAAATGAATTACTCTTCATACCCCAACCTTCAAATTCCTTAACTTCAGCATTTTTTTCATTTGTTATAATTTATGCTTATGCGGCGATTCATTTTCACAAAGTGCATCATTTTCTTATATTGTATTCGATTTTTAAATTCCATATGATCTTATATAATGATTGTTCCTTTTTAATATTACCTGGATACTTAGCGTTGGATTGTGTCAATTTTTTTTACATACCGAAATTCGTGTATTTTAAGGCGAACTCTGTAGAAAAATTCATCACCGAAACAAATCATCATAACATCGTAAGATCAGGTTGGGCAGTTCAGGTGCCATTGAAGACGCCCATGGCCTGCAAAACGCGGGGAGCTAAAATACCTTCATCGCTTGACTGATCGGAATGAAATTTCGAGGATCGATGTATTATCTATGCAAAGAGTGGAGAGATTTTTTACTTTTTCAAAATTTCGAAAAAAAAAAAACATTCGAAATTTCTAATAATCCTCGAATTTTGGAAACGTAAAAAATCGCTCCACTTTCTGCAAAGATAATACATCGATCCTCAAAATTTCATTCCGATCAATCGACTGATGTGGGCGTTTTGGCTCCCCGCGTTTTCCAGGCGATGGGCCCTTCTTTAATGGCCCCTTAACAGATTCGGGGTATTTCTTCTATACACGGCAGGAGTTCGGTCTCGGAATGAGATACAAACACGTGTGGCTAGGATCGGTAGGATTCCTTGAACGAGGTCAGTCGGTAAAACAGACGATAGATCCATACTTTCCATTTCATTAATCTTACGGTAAGCAGTGTGTTCTGCCTTACCGACGAGATACGGTGCTGTTTCATCCGATATCAGGACGTTCTGCATTATCGACGCATTGCTATTCTGTTATCTCGGACGAAGGTACAATGACAAAGATACAACGATCATTCATGAATCTGAATATAGACATGAGAATAGACGATACTCCTTGAAATATTTATACCCGAGGAACGATTCACGCACGACAGATTATAGAAATAATTCTTCATTCCCGAAAATTCAAGGGGCCGGGAGGGGGGGCAAAATTTACTCGTAGGTGCATATGTGACATACACGGTGGGCCAAAAAAAAAAAATCAAGTCCGAACGCGTCGACCGATTTTCAGAAACGTTTTTTTTGCTGAAATAAGAAAATAATTTTTGTCATCCCCCCAGCTACTTTTTCAAAGTCTGTTTTTCAAAAGCATGTATCTCAACAAGGAATGACGATTTTTAGAATTTTCAACCGCGAAAGAAAAGGTTCATTCTTCTACAATTTCGATCGAAGAAAAAGTTTCTCAAAATCGGTCGACGCTTTTGAATTTAATTCAAATTTCGAATCAAACCGTTCTTTTTTTTTCTGGCCCACTCTGTACATGTGTACGTGCCGATACCCCTACCACGACACCCCCTCGGACGTTCGTAAGGTACAACTTTTCAATCAGTCATGAGAGTTGAGATAAGAGACCCCCTCTCCGTGGTGTGAGCGGGAAGAAATAATCAAGCTGCCGCGTCCGTTAGCTAGTCATTCGCATGTTTGCTGCTGTGACGTGAGTCAAGTGAGTTTGAGAGCTGCTAAAGAAAATCCAACTCCTGTAGCTACACGCAGACACTTGTACCTCGGAACGGTATGTATCTAGAGAAATAGAAGACATTGGAAATAAAGTTTCGTGATTACTTTTCGCGAGTATTCTTATCGAATATTTTACCTTTGTACATACGTGTAAAAGACGCCAAGTTTTCTGACAATATCTGATCTTTACAACTTCTTAAAGTACAGGCTTCCAATTTCTCGTTGACTTTTTAGCCGAACAACATACATACGTATACATACCTATATGAATAGAAATTTGTTGATAATGATGAATCCGTGATACTGTCTTGTCAGTTCAAACCATTCGATAAAGAGCGTCGAATGGAAATGACGATACCCAGAATATTCAACATTTCAGGTTTTAATTTTCCTTTGCTGCTGAAACTGCCACTCATCTTTCGTATATTATAATCTGATAGCTTCCAGCTTATTTCAGAAGAAGATCGTTGGTCAGATTTTAAGAATTTATTTTCTGACGCCGTACCTGCCCTGCGTCCAGAACTGACAACCCTTATTTTAAGCAGAATAGGATGTTGAATAGGACCTGACCACAAATGCGCCGTGTCCCGGTTCGGTTTATAGCCACTAAGATCTATAAAAGTCTCCTAAAATCTGCTACTTTAAGAACCGTTAAACAAACATCTGGGTTTATTTTCTTTCTTTCTCTCGCATGGTCAAGTTGACCCAAACAAATCCAACGCCACGAGAGAGAAGGCAAGAAGGCGTATATTTACACTATCTTTTTTCCTCACTCGGCGATCGGTCTAAATTGAACGATGACGCTTGACCGTGGAGGCCGAAGTACGGCCATACATATAGTATATGGGTCATTCCATGTCAATTCAACGACGTTGCGACGGTGACCCTCTTCGATTTTTTTGATTTTTCAATATGTTTTCATACATGTAAAAAGAAGTCTTCGGCCGAAAGAGCATTCAAAAATTTTTTTTTTCAGTTTTTCAATTTTTTTCAGAACGAGCGTTGAAAAAGAAAAAAAATGACCCCTATGAAGTGAGATTATCATAATTATAGTCAAAGATATACGTTTTTACGCAAAAATCGATAACTCCGGAGTGGGTGGAGATAAAGAGCTAAAAATTTAGCTGAAGACTTCTTTCTACATGTATGAAAACATATTAAAAAATCGAAAAAATCGAAGAGGGTCACCGTCGCAACGTCGTTGAATTGACATGGAATGACCCATATGTATAACATGCTTACAGGCGGTTACCCCAGCGCCCAAATTCATTCCCAGTTGCTGCGTACGTGTTCAAATGACGGCAGTCGAGTGACATAACGCGTGAAGGCCAGGCTCCACTTGTTGGCGAGAATAATCACACCGTGGTCATATCTCAACTCTGCAACTCTCTTGGTGAGCATTTATCGACAAATAATTATTAAAACTCACCTCTCGATGATACCATGCAGTGATGAAATAATTCTCGTATATCTAGAGAAAATAATGTGAGCTCCGTTACTCTATACTCCATAAGTCAGAGAATATTTAATCTATTATTTTAGCATTCGCGACTTGATTTCGTAAGCGCGGCGATCCATAAAGTCTTTCCGAAATTCATTTTAGAACAGGTTTCATGCCTTCGAGAATTTCCGATGAAGATATTATACGCTGAAATATTGAACGATGATGTCACACGTTCAACGCTGCCTCAGACTCGTGCCTTGAATAAATTACACTCGTTTTGGATGATTCTCGGAACGTTTGATATACGATAGGTCTAAACTTGTAACAAAGAAAGACGTTTTTTCCTACGAGTTATTGACGGTTGTTTATCATTTCATCCGCATTTCAATCTTGGTCTTTTGTCACGAGACATGAGAAAATAAATGCGCAGTTTTGAGCGTTTGCTGGTCGATGGGCGTTTTTATTTGCGGTACAAACAAGGCAGTGCGCTGCCGAGGCGAAGGGCCTTATCTGAACAAGAGTCGATTTGGCCGCAAGTGGAAAATCATCAGTTCTCGGTTAGCAGGGACCGCAATTAGTAGCTCTTTCAAGAAACAGATATTCGCAGTGATTGCTGAGACTGTACACTTCATCTTTGTACGTATTCATGGAATCTTTTGATTCGTCAGTTTCGATCCTGTTCACGATCAGGCGACACAGATGTGAAAACGATGATTCGGATATCCGGGGTTAAATACGACGAAATAATTCATTCCTTTATCGTAACTTCTGACGATTAGAAATCCTACGATCGTCCATCCTCAACGAAGATCCCCCCGCTCCCTCCAAATGCACCTCACGCGCAAAAACTTTTCCCCAAGTTTATTACCGTGAAAAGTATCAAAAGCATCCTCTCGTCAAATCGTCATATATTATATAAGGTAAAGTATCGAAATCAGATATTACCACCAAGTAGATCGCCAGATTTAAATTATTTCGAGTATGTATAATAGGCCGCTAGAATACCACTGTAAGCAGGCAACATACCGACTTATACGCAGAAATTCTCATCTTGATAACCTCGGCATAACCTGACCCTAACTTTAATATATTTCGAAATCTCGAGAACCCAAGGTGAACATTTGAATGGATATCTTTCATAGGGCATCGAGGCTAGTATTGATTATTCTTTACCTCACATTCTCTCCATACTTTTTTTTTTTTCTTTGAAAAATATAAAGAATAAAAGAATTAATGAAGCATTATAGGTTCCAAACGATTCAGCCAACCATCTTCAAAAAAATATATAGTTGCTGTAAATACTTGAGAGTATTTTCTGAAAATTTTTCAGGCAAATCAAAAATTACATATTGGTTGAAAAAAAAATATATTTTTGTGTATTTTTGATAAAAATTGTGTTTTTTGGGATTCGAGAAATTCCCAAAAAACTTTTTTCAGAAAGTTGATACAAAACTGAAACTTTTTTGTTCTATAAATTTTCTTGTACGATCTTATAATTTTGAGACATGGAGGTTCGTAGAAAAAAGTTGGAAGTTTGGAAAAACTCAAAAAAAGCGATCGAAAAATTCTGAAAAAATTCACATAAATTCTTTCGATATATTCTTGTAATAAAACAAAATTATGATTCTTTTGGGATCGGTCAACTTTTCGAACGGTCGAAAATTTTTTGTACGATTGCTATTTTATTTTTTCGCCGGAATACCGTAGTTTCTCAGTCATTCGAATGAGTAAAGTCGTTGGCCAAGTTCGTTTAGAAAATCATAGAAAATATGAATTCGTGGTGCTAGATCGTTTGTTGGTCGACGGGGCGTTTTTATTCGTGGTTAGAATAAAGCAGTTTATAACATCCGAGGCGAGTCGCGTCATCTAAACAAAAGTCGACTTGACCATAAATACTTTATCAGACTTAGGATTTATCTCCCGACCACTACCACATGCATATACCAATCACGGAATTCAGCGAGACTTGCAAATAAAAATTTCGTAATCACTTGTCGCGAGTATTCTTATCGAATATATATCTGTATTATCCCTGGACGTGAAAAAATGGCCAAGTTTTCCGAACAATATCATCTAATCTCTATAACTTTCTGAATAGCAAAGCGGGTTCCATATTCTCGTCAGATTTTCAGCCAAACTATAACAAAACAGAATAGGAAAATTATTGGAAATAATTTCAACCCGTGATATCGTCGAGTATGGGAATGACGATACCCAGACGATTTTCAGTTTCAGTTTCCACTTGGCCTTAATTGCCAGATGCTTTCAGTAAATTCGAATCTAGAAGCCGCCAGCTTGTACCGTCGTTGAACTATGTATAACATTAGTGAAAAAGATCTTTTAGATCAGAATTGGAATCCCTCATAATAGTCAGACTAAATACTGCATATAGGATTTGGCCATAATTTATTGCACGAAGACCTCTCGGACTTTGATGAAATTATCAATCTTGAAGACTCGTTCAAAAAACATATATGCTCTAATCAGTATTTTTTGTCCCGCGGTTGTGGTAAGCCTAGTGGATTCCATCATGCCGCGAGAGATTAGGCAATAGCGAATACCGGGCGTATATTGATCGTACTATCTTTTTTCCTCGCTCAACTAAGGTTGGTCCAAATTTAACGATGACGCTTAATCGAGTACGCCGAAGTCTGGCCACACGTATCGTCATACTCACAGGCAAGTATTACGGCGCCCAAAGTGAATTCTATGCTGCGTGCGTGTTCGAATGATGTCATCCGAGTGATATACCGCGACAAAGGCGTCGTCGGTGGGAATAATCACACCGTGGCCAATGGTCATATCTCAACTCAAACTCTGTTGGTGGAAATTCATCGACAAATAATTATTGAAAAGCTTACCTCTCGATGATACCATGCGGGGATGGAATAATTCTTATATATCTTCCGAAAATGATGTAGACTCGATTACTCTGTACTCCATCCAAGTCAGAGAATGTTTTATAAATTCTTTGAGCATTGTCCCCATCATTTCGTAAGCGACGACACGTGAAGTCCTTCCGAAATTCATTGTAGACCAGGTTTTGAATCTTTAAAAAAGTTTCGACGAGGACATTTAACACGCTATTATTGCAGGACGGGATCATGCCACGATAGACTTAATCTGGTGACAGATAAAGACGTCTTGCCTTACAGGATATTGACAGTTGTTTATCGATTTATCATCATTTTAATCTGGTTCATCAATCATAAGACCTGAGAAAATAAATTTGCAGCTCGCAAGTGTTTGCTGGTCGATAGGGGTTTTCATTTGCGGTAAGAACAAGGCAATGCGCTGCCAAGGCGAAGCACGTTATCTGAACAAGTGTCGATTATTGACCACAAGCGGACGAACACAAGTACGAAGTTATCAGTTTCCCGTTAGCAGAGACTGCAATCAGTAGCTCTTTCAGGAAGTATATATGTTCGCAGGCATTGCTGAGACCGTACCTTTTAATTCTGTGCAGATTCATAAAATCTTGCAATTCGTGTAAAGCTAGTAACTTTTCTCCAAAATCACGTAATAGCCTATCAAACATGTTGCATCACAGAAAAAGATCATTCGGTATCGTTATAGTATAAAATACAAATAAATTTGCAGCTCGTTAGCGTTTGACGCTCGTTGGACGTCTTTATTTGCGGTCAGAACAAAGCATGGTGGACTTCCGGAGCAAGGCGCCTTATCTGACCAGAGTCGACTTGGCCACCAGCGTATGATTATCAGTCCTCATTAACCAGGACTCGCAATCAGCGATCCCTTGAGAATCATATGTTCGATGTGATTGCTGAGGCCGGACCTGTTGACGTTGTGGAGATTCGTCGAATTTTCTCAATCGTAAGTTTTTATTTTATTTATATTCTTTCACAGGGATATAGAACATAATGGTTTTGATTTCTGAAATTTTGAGAAACATTCGATAAGTCGACCGAAAAAGGTGACTCGGTTGATAAAGAATGACTTACAAGGCATCTGTGGTGCTCTTCCCAAGTTTGTACACATGTGGCACAGCAAGTTTATCGTACAGATTTCACATGCATGTGGGGATATGCGAATATTAATATTATTTCGCGAGAAATATGAACACACTACATGTATCATTATCCTTGTTTCAGAGTTTGAACGACGTCCAATCAAGAGATTCCAGCGGCCAGTGCAACAAACCTGCCATCGATAAGAACCACACCCATTTATCAAAGAGCAAGATATTTGCCGACGAAGTAATTTCTTGATTGGTGTGAGTCAAGAGATTTTTGAAACGACAACGTATAATTCGAGAAAGTCGTCGGATGGATCAAGATAATAATTAGAATGGAGAATTACACCGTGCTGTCCATACGAAGAGTTGAAAAATTGTAGAAACAGCCCGAGGAATTCAGGGTTGCCCGAATACAAATCTTCTCGACTGACGGAGCGAACATAAACGTGCAGAATCGCTACGACGACACAGCGTTGCGTGTGATAATCAAAAAGGACTATCAACGAGCTGACGAATTTTCACTACAAAGACAAGAAAAAACTGATATAAATAATTGCAACAGTGAAACATCAATATTTCTCGCTGAATCTTTGCGAAAAGAACATATTGTCAGTATGCTGGGAAACCACGTTGATCGACAGAATAAACTAGGAGTTGACCGATCGTCGAGGAAGGATATTTCGATGGTACGACAAGCCGCTGCTCAAAACGGCAGCATGGATGTGTTAGACTGGTTACAGGCCAGGGGACTCTCTACCAATACTCAAGATGAGAATGGCTCGACGGTACTACATATTGCTGTTGAGGAAGGCAGATTAGATATAGTGAAGTACTTTGTCGTCAGGGGAATCGACATAAATACTCGAAATAACGATGGATTGACGCCGCTACACTTCGCAGCTAAGGAATGCGAATTGAATGTCATCGAGTATTTGCTTGACAATGGAGCCAACATCGATTCTGGAAATGAAGATGGCTGGACACCGCTACACGCCGCTGCTTATGAAGGCGATTTGAATGTGGTTGAGTATTTAATCGGCAAGGAAGCCAATATCAATTCTCGAAATAAAATAGGACGGACGCCACTATTCTTAGCTGCTCAAGAAGGTGAATTGGATACAGTCAAGTATTTGGTCGATAATGGAGCGATTACCAATTCTCGAGATAAGTTTGGTTCGATGCCACTACACTATGCTGCTAATCAAGGCAAATTAAATGTGGTCGAGTATTTCGTCGACAGGGGAGCCGATATTAACCCTCCAGATACAAATGGCTGGATGCCGCTACACTACGCTGCTGAACAAGGCAAATTAAACGTGGTCGAGTATTTGGTCGGCAAGGGAGCTGATATAAATTCTCAGAATAAATATAAATGGACACCGTTACACTTAGCTTCTCGAAATGGTCGATTGGCTGTTATCAAGTATTTGGTCGCCAAGGGAACCGATATCAATTTTCAAGAAACGAATGGTTTGACGCCGCTACACTGCGCTGCTCATCAAAACAATTTGGATGTGGTCGCGTATTTGGTCGGCCAGGGAGTCGATATCAATTCTCAAGATACAAATGGCTGGATACCGCTACACTACGCTGTTCATCAAGGCAAATCGAATATAGTTGAGTATTTGATCGGCAGGGGAGCCGATATAAATTCTCAAAATAAAAATGGATGGACGCCGATTCACTTATCTGCTCAAGAAGGCAAATTGGAGGTGCTTATGTATTTGGTGGGTAAGGGAGCCGATATAAATTCTCGGAATAGAGACGGATGGACGCCGCTACACGCTGCTGCTGAGAATGGCGAATTCAATGTAGTCAAGTATTTGGTCAGCAACGGAGCCGATGTCAATTCTAAAAATAAAAATTGCTATACACCACTACACTTAGCTGCTAAAGTCGGCGATTTGGATATAGTCGAGTATCTGGTCGGCATGGGAGCCGATATCAATCCTCAAAATACAAACGGCTTGACGCCCCTATCCTTAGCTACTGCAAAAGGCAAATCGAAGGTAGTCGAGTATTTAGCCCGCAAAGAAGCCAGGCAATTCAATTCCCGAACTAAGATTGGAGAGACGCCGCTACACTTCGCAGCTAAGCAAGGTAAATTATATGTGGTCAAGTATCTGGTCGACAAGGGAGCCAATATCAACTCTCGAAATGACGATGGCTGGATACCACTACACGGAGCTGCTCGAGGAGGAAAATTGGATGTCGTCGAATATCTGGTCGGCAAGGGATCCGGTATCAATTCTCGAGATGTAAAGGGCTCGACTCCGCTACACTTATCTGCTCAAGAAGGCGAATTGAGTGTAGTCCAGTATTTGATCAGTCAGGGAGCCTCTATCAATTTTCAAAATGCAAATGGGTGGACTCCGATACACTTCGCAGCCAAGGAAGGCAAATTGAATGTGGTCGAGTACTTGGTCAACGAGGGAGCCGATATCAATTCAAGAAATGAGGATGGATGGACGCCGCTACACGCCGCTGCTCAAAGAGGCCAATTCCATGTAGTCGGGTATTTGGTCGACAGGGTAGCCGATATCAATTCTGAAACTAAAAATGGATGGACACCGCTACACTTTGCAGCCAAGGAAGGCAAATTGGATGTGGTTAATCATTTGGTCGACAAGGGAGCGAATATCCATTCTCGAAATGAGGATGGCTGGACGCCGATACGAGCCGCTGCTCAGAATGAAGAATTGGATGTCGTCGAGTATTTTGTCATGAAGGGAGCCGAAATCGATTCTCGAGATAATAATGGCTCAACGCCGCTATACTCCGCTGCTCAGGAAGGAAAATTGAGTGTGGTCGAGTACTTGGTTAGCAGAAGAGCCAATATCAATTCTCAGAATGAGAATGGCTTGACGCCGCTACACGCCGCTGCTCACGAAGGAGAATCATATGTAGTCAAGTATTTGGTTACAAAGAAAGCCGATATCAATGCTCGAGATGTTATTGGCTTGACGCCATTACACGCCGCTGCTGAAGAAGGAAAATTGGATGTCGTCGAGTATCTCGTCAGCATGAGAGCCGATATCAATTATTCTGAAAATATTGATGGCTTGACGCCGTTACACGCCGCTGCTCGAGAAGGCAAATTGGGCGTCGTCGAGTATTTAGTCAGTAAGGTGGCCAATATCGACTCTCGAGATAAAAATGGCTCGACGCCACTATACACCGCTGCTCTAAAAGAAAAATTGGATATTGTTGAGTATTTGATCAGTACGAAAGCCGACATCAATTCTCAAAATATTGATGGCTGGACGCCACTGCACTACGCTGCCGATCACGGCAAATTACATGTAGTCAAGTATTTGCTCAGTAAGAAAGCCGATATCAATTCTCAAGCTCTGGATGGCTCGACGCCGCTTCACTTCGCTGCTCGGGAAGGAGAATTGGCTGTGGTCGAGTATTTGGTCGACGAGGGAGCCGAAATCAGCTCTCAAGATAAGGATGGATCGACGCCGCTACACTTAGCTGCTCGGGAAGGCAAATTGGATGTTGTCGAGTATCTGATCCGCAAGGGAGTCCATATTAATTATCAAAATACAGATAGCTGGACGCCGCTACACTTGGCTGCCCGAGAAGGCCAGTTTATTATAGTCGAGTATTTGTTCGACATGGGAGCCGATATCAATACTAGAAATATAAATGGTATGACACCGCTACACTCCGCTGCTCAGGGTGGCAAATTGAATGTCGTCAAGTATTTGTTCGAGAAGGGAGCCGATATCAATACCGAAAATGAAGATGGCTGGACGCCGCTACACTCAGCTGCTCAAGAAGGCGAATTGGATGTTGTCAAGTACTTGACCGGTGAGGGAGCCCATATCAATTCTGAAGATAAGAGTAGAGTCAAACCGGTGTGTCTCGCTGCTGGGGTAGGAGACCTGCCTGTAGTCAAGCATTTGGTCGAGCAGGGAGCTAAAATCAATTCCTGAAAGAAGGATCGCTGTACACCGTCTCAAATCGCTGCTAAGAAAAGAAAATCGGTTGTAGTTTTCATGAATTCGTTTGTTATTATTAGTTTGTTTCAACTTAAGTCTATCTATTTCTTTTGCAACCTCGTTATTCGGAATTCCTACAATGTTCTTGTTCTTATAAGTGAGAGGTGTTCCGGATAGGTCAGTATCCAACGATACTTCGGGGATCCCCCTAGGCCCTCCGGCGACTTACCTTGATCTGAATCCGGTATTTCAGGCTCGAACAAAAAAGAGGGTGATAAATTTTAACCTGATGTTTTCTGAATAGTAACCGGCCCAATTCTATGGTGAAATATTGTACGAATTTTATTTGATAATCATAATTGAGTTCTTAGCTAAGATTGACGAGGCTAAGCGATCCGGCTGGGACAGTATTCGACGATACTTCGGGAAAATCCTTATCCTATGCCGGACCGCGACGCTTTTAATATAAAATCGTTATCAGCGAAAAAAAAGTTGGAGAGTTTTGTTTGTACATTATCACTGCTGAAGCTCTTATGATAAGACTGCATAATATTCTCATTGCGTCAACGCGAGAACTGCGAAAGGCAATTTCATTTCCTCGTATCCATTTTATAACAAAAAAAAAAAAAATACAGGCCTACAAGATCCTCGCATTGGCGCCCAGAATACAATCGTTGTATCATTTATTCATTATATTTCATCAGCTGATCGATCAAAAATATACGTTCGTTTTACTAGGTAATTCCAATTGTCATTTGAATATTAACCCAAGAACTCCATATCATTTTTTGAAAAACCTCATATAGCCATAATTTAAACAATCGACCTCAGACGCTGTTACACAGGACTAGACGACGATCCCTTTATTGATTCATCGAAAGGTAGGTGAAGTTATAAATTTTTGTATCGATGATACCTGAACGTATGGAGTAAAAATCGACCATGATCAAACGTGAATCGTTGAAATTCAAGGTCCGATGTCAAGTAATTCTAAATAATTTCCATAATTCAATATTCGATCGATAACAATGCCGATCGAATCTTTTGCTTGTCAAATACTTCTGTCATATCGCTCAGGAATTCAATAAAATTGTAAACCTTGGTATATCAGTTCAAGGGCAAGTACCCCAATTTTTGTGTGACCGATAAGAAACTGAAATTTCAATCGCAAGACATACCAGCAATCGAGATATTTCGAAGTAATCATAGTTCAGATCTGAACTGGGCAAGTTCTGGTTCCCATTTTGCAAGGGCGCATAACGTTGGATGAGCCATATCCGAACCAAAAGTGCCTATCGCGTTGTACTCAATTTATTACTCGATGTAGGGTAACATGTATCCCAGTTATCGTCGACTCCAATGTTATCGATGTTATCCAAAACCCTCCAACTGGTAGAATGTACTTGCAAAATCTCATCTGGTGATTCAAACATATGCGTACTTGTCAGCTGGACTCAGCGGACTCACTACGGACCTCGATTTTACCGGTGGCAGTATGGTCAATCACGACAGAATCCAACAGTGGATCGATGACGCGCCACTTCTTGTCTGACAAGTGTAGTGAACAGCCGCGGTATTGTTGTCTTCCGATATTCGGGTTGCGGAATATATTCGGTTTATTGCTGAATTCAATGTGAAGATTTATCGTAAAAGGCCCCTAGTAGTGTGTGAACTCTGCGTATCCAGTATAGAGTCTACTATAAGTAAGCTCTCAACCGGACTCGACGTGGCTCAGTACGCCGAAGAGGTACAAGATCTATCCCACTCTCTCTTTCTTTCACATGGCAGATGTGTCTCATCGGCGCAATATTCTGCGCCCTGAGCCATCTCTCGGGCATTTCAGAAAGTAGAAAAACACGTGTTTCCGAGTGATTGAGAATGGACGATTATTACAAGTTACGGAAATACGCACCAGCTCGTTATTATATTGCCTGAATCAAAGATGTTTTTAGATGATCGTGTTCGGCATTCTAATCGTAATGGCGTTTCTGCACGTTTTTTCACGTCAATGATACGTAGGCCTTAATAATAGTCGAAATAAGTGACGCGCCCAGATTTTACGATACATAGAAAGGAAATTCTACTCGATTTCGCTGAATCTTCTACGCTAGATAGAACCTATTCCTCTTACATAATCGTCTACCAAACGGACAATTAATTTGCTATCACCGTTTGGGAGAAAAACGAGATAATAGTTTATATCGGCAATAATAGACTGCTGCCCACTCCCCCCCGGCCCGTAAGTTGTATGGTAACATAAAAGGCAAACTCCTGTAGTCAGCAGGAGGCCAGCAGTATAATCGCACTCCAGCCCATTAGCCCTCCAGCCAGAGAGAAACCTGAAAGAGTCCATGGAACGAAAAGACTAGATCTCTGTTTTGTTTAGTCACATATGTAACCTCATACGTATGTACATACATACATGTGAGATTATATGTATGTGTGGGTAAGCAAAACAGAGATCTTTGCGGCAGAGCAGATAATATAGAGCGCACGTCTTTACCTGGATCTATTATTACTTACCCGCCGAGAATTTAGTTCATGGAACGAACAAACAGAACCGAGCCTCACCAGTCTGTTCCAGGATTTTCGCTCTGTGGGCTTTTCTCAGGTTTCTCTCTGCTCAAAACGGGTCTTGGAACTCGCAGAGTCACGGTTCCGGACTCCTTTTTAATTGACAGAGGCGACCAGAGCCACGACCAAAACGGCCTCTTCATTGCCCGACGTAGACATGTTAAGGGGGTATACGTATATCCACCTTGGAAATAATTTTTTTTAAATCTCTGCTACGCTCTCAGGGACATTTTATTGGCTCAATTTTTTCACAGTTGATTAGTGCCATTTTGATACATAGTTTTTGATTTTTCAAGATTTTGTGTCTGTAGCAAGATTAGATAGAAATTAGTTGCGAAGAATATCAAAATTATCAAATGACTGACATACTAATGAGACGTGACAACTCCATAAATGTCCACTTCCCGTTACGTGTTATCGAAGGACATGCTAGATAGTGCAAAGCACTTTGAGATCACCCTAATCTAGATGTATTTTTTCCTAAGAAGACAGCAGTTGGCGGAAAATGGCGAACAGCAACGAAAAGTCATCGAGGCGACTTTTCCTATCCAACCTGGCTGCATATACCAAGAAAAAACACTTGCTGAAGGCCTTTCAACGATATGACCCGATAGAAGCTGTAGTTTTGCGGAAACAAGCGGTTACCGCCTACGTCACCTTTAGGTCAACACAAGCGGCAGAAGCAGCGTTGGAAGGAACGAAGGGCTTAACAGTCAATAAAAGGAAGGTGAGAATTGCGCATGCAGACAAATGGCATGATCGACACAGGGAAAAGAAAGAACCAACACCAACGCCTGTACCAGTAGTAGCACAAGCCCCATCGAGCTACAAACCATATTCAGCACCGACTCTACCACTGGAGTGCGTCGCTAGAATTGCGGAATACTTGTCGTACGCAGACAGAGCAAGAATGGAACAAGTTTCACGGAGCTGGAGAGATGGCAGTCTACTGTCGCACAGAAAGAAATTAATCCTAACTGCGGATACCTGGGAATGGGAGGAAGGTTGGGTACCCAAAATAACGATGGAAAAATTTTACTGGGCCATTCAGAGGTGTGGGCCGTACCTTACTAAACTGGACTTCTTCAAAGCGTCGGAGCATCTGGAAACACAGATTGTGACAATTGCCGCAAAAACCTGCCCGAAATTAGAAGAACTTATCATCCATCCCCTCGTCATCCGAGAGGCAGCAATGAGAGAAATGGGAAATCTGACCGAATTAAGAGTCCTAAAATTAGGAAATGTACTGGGACCAGTAGATCCGGACTTGACGACAGTTCTCTGCAGAAACGAATTTTTATACGACTTGGAGATTACGAGTAACCCGCTAACAGGAAAGTGCCTGGTAAATGGATCAAATCTCACCAGGCTGATAATCGCCAAATGCATGCAGTTATTGGGAACATCCATGGCAGCCTTCGTAGAAAACCAACACCGCTTACGTATCTTGGAGATAAGTAATTGCCATAACATGAAGTATGGTGAGCTACTCCAGGCGCTGATGGACAATAAAACCATCAGAGAAACCCTTCAGCGATTAAAGATCCATGGAAGTGGACGCAACGATGGGCTGGCGGAAGACGAAGAAAATACGGAACAAGAGCGAGGGGACTTCGTGGTATTGGGAGACGAGGGCATAGTTTTACAACCAGCCCTACCGGCCTGTATACGTTCCGTAACGGAACTCGAACTGTCGTTTTGCGGATGGGTTAACAGAATTTTTGTCGAAAGAATGGCAAAGCATATTCCGCGTTTAACCATACTGAACCTATCTGGCTGTACGAACCTTCGGGGAGAATTTGTACTGGACTCTTTGAGTTTGTTGACAAATTGCACGCACCTATACATCTGCAATATGCATCCGACAGTCGGTGGCAATTTCCTGCAACTAATGCCGGCGTTGCAAGATCTGCAATGTCGAGACAACCTTGGGATCAACGATGAAGACATCTGTGGACTTATACGACTATGCCGTACGGTGGAATACATCAACGTCGAAGGATGCGACTACTTAACCCGACAAGTCGTTTCATGTGCGTATGAGGTGGTCAGACAGCGGGTAAACTTAGCAGTACTATACCTGGACCTGGGAGAGACGGGGGCCTACCCGCAACGTGGAGATAGGAATAATATGTACCTTAGAATAAATTACCGAAGGACTACTCCACGACTATTCTGAAACAGAGGGAGAAAGAGGTACACCTGCGAGGAACCTAGCCATCATAAGACAGTTACTTGACGGTCTGAAGATTATTGCACTTCGGGGAGACCCTGTTGCTTTCGGAAATCTTTCATGATATCTTATTTTTTAATTATTTTATTCATTTAGCATATATCTATCGAACAGACTTTAAGGAGTGAGGGATGTTACATTTTCCAAATTTCTATCGAAATTTGATGTTGATGAATAGGCTATCCAGATGAAAAATGATAGCGCACAGCACTTTGGGGTTCCCTAGTCATTTTCAAACGGTGAAGCCCGCGGGAAGTAATTTATGTATAATTACCATAACATAATTTGAATATGATAAATACATATTAACGTTGTTTTTACCTATTGCATATGGAAAATAAAAAAAACAACTAAAACTAACGGAACATGTGAGATTCCGATCCTGGTTGAGTGGAGCTGGAATTCCCTTTATATACCTATGTAAGCTGAACAGGGTAAAGTATTTTTTGTTTCACTTTGTTCATTTACTTTTATATTTTATTCAAATTTATATACTTATACTGTATTAAAATAATTCCTAACTTCCTAATTAATGTATACAGTATATACATATAAATATATATACCTATAATAATATATAGGTAGTCGTTAACAATATATTATTATTATTATTAATATTATTATTATTTTTATTTCAAATACACGATACAATAAATATCATCAGCGATTGTCATAAGAAGAGTAGTATAATTTTATATATATATTATATATATATATATATATATGTACATAAAGCACTTTGCGAAGAGCATTGAGTATCCGAATATACAGAGACATTTTATATAATATTATACTATATACTAATCAATTAATTAAATAATTAATCAATTATTATCGACAAGAAATACTTATACATATATACGTAGGATATACAGGGCACTTTAATACATATTTTCGAAAAGAGTATACCTATATAAATTTATATGTATATACAATTGTAAATAATACCATAAATAAAAATAATATCGATAATAATAATAATAATGATAATAATAACGATAACGATAATATATATCCACGCACAATCACAGCTGAAAGTACACTTTATATACCTATATACGCTATATATGTATAATTAAAGGTACGTAAGTTTAAGTGATAGGTATATTATTTAATTAATATTAACGTTATATACTTTCCGTAACAATCGTATAATTAATTATCTTAATATTTATTGATTTATCAATGAACATTATTCATCGTAACCTCGGCTAAAAAAATATTAAGCAGGCCTGATATGTCCGCGAAACGCGTAATGAGGCAAGTCTTGTGATTGATCCTCCTCGCAGTGATAATCGTAAAAGAAAAAGACAAAAAAAAAAACTAAATTTCGGTTCTAAAACCGAAAAAATTACTCGGAATCTTGACTGTTTTGATAAAAAAGGAAACAATTATCTAAGCCGATAGAAAAATCGCATTTATATATATGCTTTTCGAAAACGGATTTAGGCGCATTTTTTTTTTTTTTTTCTTCACATTCTGAATCGAAAAATGGCCGCCGTGTTGTACCCGCGAAGTACAAGGTAGATATATCGGCATCTTCTTCTTTTTACCACTTTTTCTTCTTCTTCAGCCGCGTCGTCATCTTCGAGGAAATGATCGCTTTGCGGTCAAAATCAATTTTGAAATTTGTCCAATTTCTAGCCCAGACCTTGAGGAGCTTCAAGTATTTTCTTCGTGACCTCTGTGCGGGTCGTGTCGAGTGCCAGGCTGCTCACCGGGCACCAAAAGCCACCCTCACGTTCTCACGAATTTGTAAACGACCCCGAATACCAGAACGCTGACTAGCATCAGCACCAAGGCAGTTACCACTTTGGCAAAAGCGTTCAAACCGCTCTCTGCATCTTGCTTAGGCCGTGCGGCAGGTAAACGGCTCTGTTTTGATGCTAGACCTCGGGCCAGAGCTGGGAATGCTAGACTTTGGGTGAACGTCAGCTTGTGGAGAGACTCTGATAACGAGTAGGGACCAACCGATCCTCGAGCTGCTGCACGAAGTAATGCATACTCGAGATCGAGAGCATCGAAGACGCTGTATCTAGGGGTCGAAAAAGATTCTTTACACACGGTAGAAATTTTTGGGTCAGTTCAAAAGAAAATCCTTTGATGCCCAAATTTCATATGAATCAAAAGATAGAATAGTTTCCAAAATAAAGGGGGATGAAATTTCGAAGTAAAATAGAAGCATTGACCGTTCAAAAATTTGATTGACTATTTTTCTCACCTACTGCTCCGCCTCCTGTCCTGCGAGTGCATAGACATGACAGCAGAGCTAGGCATAGAGTGTAAACTGCTAGTAGTAGAGCTGGACGGACTGGGTGGTCCAGGTGGTGGGTCGTCGTCAAATGAAGAATTCCTATCCGGTGACGAGGGGCACTTGGGACCAGTGGCGTGGTGGTGATGAAGATGGTGAAGATGAAGGCGTGCGTGGTCGGGGTGAAGTAAACTAGGCCGTCGCGACGGTTGGGGAGTCACAGAGGGACTTTCGGAACAAATAGGCCCACAAGGAGACGGAGAAACCTGTAAAAGAATACAAAAATGCGAAATAAAAGCTAAAACTGAACGCAAAATATGTTATCTGTAGCTTCTATCAATCATACATTCATCTGAATCTGAGAATTTGTTAAAAATAAAGCCACCAACGAACGCAACCTAACCATACGCGTGGCTCGGCTGCTCGATAGCGAGTGAGTTCCTAGTTTCCTCCACTCAACGCTCGATCGTAAGTAGAAACAGTCGGTACGAACAGACTCGGGCGCGCGGTAGCCTCCGTATCTACTGCTTTATGCAGTCTGATATACTGATCAGTATCTACTGAACATCTACTAATAATGAACAGCGCGTGGGATTCAGGATTGAAGATATCTTCCGAACGGATTGAGTTACGATGAAACTTCCAATACGAAAATTGCTCGGTTTTAAATTCTCTACAAGATGTACTAAACGGCTTTTTCAAATCTATTATTTTGCCGGAGTTTTTGTTCGGAAATTCTGTTTTTAGAACGGTATTAGTAAACTCGGGTAAGTACTTGACATGATTTAAAAATACCCACTCGAACTGGTCGCGCTAATTACCTGTATCGAATCGATACCACTGTCGGTTACGCTCTCCTGTGTATCGGGAAACACAAATGCTTGCGCCTGGCCGTCAGCCTCACCTCTAGGCGAGTCGCTCGGCCATACTTGGAGCAGGGGTAGGCCGCCCCTAGCCTCTGAACAGATCTCGACCGTACCGTGTTGACCACTTCCTGTAGTACCCAGGCACAGACGACCGAGCTCTCTCAACGGTTTCTGTGCAAAGAAAAAAAAATAAAACAAGTTACAAAAATTATAGAGTCCGAAAAATCTGGAAAAATGAAAATTCAATTTAATAAATCGTTCTTGTTTTATTTTATTTTATTTTATTGTTTTGTTTCACCGGGTAACTTCTATTTTTATACATATT
Source organism: Macrophya alboannulata (assembly GCA_949628255.1). Lineage (NCBI taxonomy): Eukaryota > Metazoa > Arthropoda > Insecta > Hymenoptera > Tenthredinidae > Macrophya > Macrophya alboannulata. Next base: position 24,916,620 of record OX451207.1, read on the forward strand.
CTGATATACATATGTATGAGATGGTTGAACCCGTGGTACCGTTTTTAATATAAAATTTGATTCATATCTCCAACTGCGGGGGGATGTCTGGGCAAGTTTTTTACGACCTTGACGAAACGGTTCACGCTTACGACTCCACTTTGTTAAAATTGAATATGTAAAATATGCGCGTGTGCGTATGTGCGTAAATATTGTATATGAGAGTGTACATTCTGAAAAAATTACGTCGTGCATAAGTTGAGTAGATATGGATCGGTAGAGGCTCATTTGTATGTGAAGTTGGGTACGGGTATAATCGCGTTTTTCACGGTTTCGTGCAAAGGACCTCCCGCGAGGCGGACTACTGTATTCATTATTCGCGTGCTTAACTTCTGAACCGCAAAATACACTCGAGCCGATTAAGGGCTAAATTGTCCCATCGACCTGCCGGAAGTTCACGAGCTTTTCAGAACTCGAAACAAAAATAATATTTATTATCAATTCACTTAACACAACTGTTATAACAAAGAGCATTACATTATTAACTACCCTATATCTCTATCTTGATATATCGTTCAATGTCACGACATATGTATGTATACGACGTAAAGGCCTTGTTAAAAGATAATCGATCATTCCCTTGTCGTAGAGAACAGTACCCTACTAAAATATAATTATCTAAATGAAGCAGAAATTATCAATGTTATAATTATACAAACGCCTGAATTATTCTAAGATAAGAAATATGAAAATTTTTTGTAATAAATTAATTGCAGCTTTTTCTTTTTGTTTCTAAGAGGGTATAATAGCTTCTTCATACTTTGTCTAGTCGAATAGCTCGAGTATAGGTACACATACGAGATTACGTGGAGAGTATAGCCCACTACGAGGATTTCGATCGAGCGCTCTCAACAGGTATCACATACGTGTTGACTACACAATTTTTCGCGCTTTAATTAAACTTCCGCTAAAATAATATATACAGTTTGAGATATGTCTGGAAAATATACTGGGTGTGTTAATTAACAGTGCTTAACCAAAGAAAAAAGAAATTAACATCTTGAAAAAGGGATTAAAAAAAATCACTTGATTTTCAAACGGTATCACTTTACTCTTTGTTTAAATACATGGACACGATAACTGTGTACAAAAAACGTACATCGAGTCACACACACGAACACTGGGAAACCAATAATGACTCATTATTATTTAGTTATAATTATAACACATCACTGGGAAAATTTCTATATTCACGATATCATATTATGTTTAGAAACAAACTTTGAATATTATTTATCAACACTTATATGATCGTCTCGAAATTTTTATCCATCGATCGTTCGATTAAAATAAAAACAAAATTTGGAAAAAATTAACCCCCCCCCCCCCCCCACTCGCCAAAAAAAAAAAAGGTTACCAATATATTCAAAACGTTTCTTCGATTTATTTATTCATTTATTTATTTATTTGTGCATAGATTTGTTCGTTTAGTCAAATGGTCGAGAAACGTTTGACGAAAAAATAATAATAATGATAATAATAATATTAACAATTCCGACTAACCCACCTGCATGCTTCTAGGACGGTATGCATGGCAGGTTTTTGGCAGTTAGTCGTTCAGCTCCGTCGGCTAGGTCGGTCGAGTCGAGTCTCTCGGTGACAGCCACTGCGGGGACCCCGGACCGTATCAAAAATCCCATCCCCAAAGCGCAGTGGAGGCGGCGAGGAGGCGAGGAGCTGGTAAGGCAAGGCGAGGTGAGGCGAGGCGAGGCGTGACGCCGGCGCGAGACCCTCTCCTAGGTCAAGGTCTCACCCTCACATCGCCTCGCCTCACCTCGCCTTGCCTCATCGTGGCTGCGTGCCACAGGGGTAGTTTCCCTGCCCCAGACTCCCACTTTCATTTGGGATCGATCGACGCTCCCCCCCGAACCCCAGTTTCATACCACTGCGATGAGCAGCTGGCAATTGCTATTGCTACTCGGTACGCTCGGCTCCTACCGAAAGGAGGAATGGGGAGCGAAGGACTCTGTACACAGAAAACGCGTAGATCGATTTTAACCGATCGAATAAATGCCAGGCTTTGACCAATGAATTTTTAAACAACCCCTAATGAGCCTGCGGCCATCACCTAAACCGATCCCAAAACAATTATACTAAAATTTCGAATTTTACCCGCCAAAAACGTTACCGATTTTGTTTCATGGCTTATCCAAGTCACCCTAAATCGACTCGATCAGATCATAGTCATGATTAATTCGCACCTACGATTTTTTCCCGCCAAAAATGTCTCCGCCATACTGAGAATCGGGGGAATCATGGAAAAATTGATAGTACCTTCTGAAAATCGTTGGCCAATACCTGGGCGGAAATTAATCAACGTCCTGGCTGATCGTGCCATTCGTCTTACCGCGATTTATAACTCAAAAGTTTGAATAAAAACGTTCGTATACGGCGTAGAAATTGATAAATCGTTTCCTCGTAGACATTTTTCAACGAACTTTGGTCAAATCGGTAGTGAAAATCGATGATGTTTGATGTAAAACGACGTACGTCGTGGTTTGTGAGCGATTTAATTTTGGCGGGAAGGAACTTAACGAGCTTTTTTACAGTATGAGGTTTCGAAATGATCTATTAAACGTTTTAAGCTTCCGAAGAGCTTGTGGAAACAATGTCTCGTTAAATAATCACGATAATCAAGACCAAAATTAACGATTTCAGTATCTTAATCCGAAAGCTATCTAGCCCAGTGCTGAAATAACTGCAGCATTTCACGGTCAGCAGTAAAAATCGATTTTTAGAAAAGCTGGTTGATGGCTGTGTTGCGGGTTATAACTAATTCATTGTTTAAGTCCCTAACATTAAGATTCTCATGGCTATATCTGGAACTCGAACATTCTGAGTTTGGTATAATATATCTGAACCAACCCTCGCCCGAGTTAATTAAAATAAAAGCTCGTCATACAGCATGTACAGTTTGCCCATAAACCGGCGCAAGCTCTCTCTCAAAAAAAATTAATGCCGATGGGTTTTTGCGGCCCCCAATTCGCCCTTCGAACATGGCGGCTAATTTAGCTGGATCAGCGCTTCTACTGCCCTATTAATTTTTTTTTTGTGTCTTGCGGGATCATATCGGGGTGCAAAAAGCATGGCGAAAGGCTCCGCGGGGAGCGTGAGAAGGCCTTAATTATGCATATGGATAAGATCTGGTGGCCTTTTACGAGGATTTCATACAGTTTTAGAATCTATAACCCTAAACCTAACATGAAGTAAAGCGAGATAAAAAAGCGCGGGAAAAATTCCCATTACTACACCAACGGACTTGCTAGCTGACTGAGGTGCGGAACGGCTAAAGGTGAGACGGCGAAAGGTGAAATGTTAAGGTTAACACCTAGCGGCGGTGAAAAGTTGAGCTTAAATGAGGAAAAAATGAGAAAAAAAATGAGGAAAAAAAAGAAAAAAGGGAAAAACAACGAGACAGAATCTCCAATCAGAGCACAGCTCGGTTTCCATACTGCGGAGGAAGAGCTTCCCCAAGGTCGTACACGTACATACGTACATGGGCAGATACATATATTGATACCACGTGCATACATATATACCCAGATACGAAATGTTCGGTTAAAATATTCAGGAAGCATATTTTATCAATAAGAAATTCCCGCCCAAGTTTCGTCTTGGCTCTTGCGAGTTTTATGTGGGTATGTACAGTATATACACACCCACTAGCGTTTCGGTTATGCTCGAAAAGGTGCTTTGTATTTTACCCCAAACTTAAGCCTGGGTCAACGATCGCACCCTCGAGCTTTTCGCCCTCAGTTTGAAAGAAAATGTTTTGTCTCATTGTCAACACGTTGGAAAATTCTGTTCGGGTTGGGAGATGAAATTTCGAACTCACAAGCACCTGAATAATGATTTACACTCAAGAATTCTGCGATACATTGATTTCTCTACGCTCAAAATCAACGTGGTGGGAAAAGAGTTATCCTCGCCAATTTAATTTACGAAATTTTTTTAGGACCAACAAAAAAAACTGCGATTATAATTGCTGGCATTGCAGTGCTGACTAATCCATCGCATGACAGAATGGCCTTTCCCAATTCCCACGTTCGATTCCCAATTAACACCTTTTCCAAACTCACACAGGATTTCTGAGTGATTGTTATTTAAAAAATTTTTTTTTAGCGAGTGAATTAGTAGTACAGCGATCAGTAATTAATTGACAATTGTCTGGTATATAAATTATTAAACTAATTGACTAACTAACTTTACGTAAGTTGAATGAGACGATTGATATTATTTTAAATATACTGGCTCCACTCGTAGCAGAAGCAGATCAATGCGCGATCAACAGTACCGGCACATCTAACTGAAATACTGACATAGCGAGTAGTGCGGAGTCTGGGAGTGGTTAAAGTAGAAATCTACGATAATCGATGATCGATTGAAATGTGAAATCACTGCAGATAATGATACAAAAGTAGTTAAGGTAGGAACCTACAATGATCGACGATTGATAGAAATCTGCAAGCATTGCAATCAATGATCACTACAATCCAAAAGTAGTTGAGATAAAGATCAACAATGATCGATGATCAAAGAAATCTGTAATCATCGCAGTGATTGATCATTATAATCCAAAAGTATAATTAAGATAGAAATCTAGAATGATCTGTTGTCGGTAAGAATGTGGAATCATTGCATCGATCATTGTGGATTTCTAGCTTACCCACTTTTAGTGCCTGCATAGCATTACCAGGAGGAGATATTCTTGTTACAAGGTGCTTCTGTTTTATCGGCGGGACGCTGTCTTACCAAAGGAAGATAAAGGAAACATAATGATCTTTGACCACCGAGGAGCTATGATATACAACTTTACTAAGAATATAATTTGCTCGACGGTTGAACACATTCTTCTGAGTTAAGAACTGATCAATGTGCCGTAGAAATCTTCTGGATTTCACCGGGCGCGCGGGCGCTTATGAGCAAACTGCTCGTTTATTGCAATCGCGCTGAAACGATCTTCGGATGATATAGAAACGATTTTACCGACTGCTGGTAGAAAACTGAAGGTAATAGATCGGAAGATCGTTGAGGTATTAAAGAGAGAGAAATATCGCCTAGAAGAATCGTCGGATGTCGCCAGTTGAACCGACTCAGAACCCCATTGCGAATCGCTGTATTTCCGCGGGCTGGCCGCATGCTGGCCGCAGGCAGGGAAAGCTCCTCCTCGAAGGCTTTGGTGGCCGTGTCGCAGCCGCGTCTTCTTTCCTTTCACCGAGCGCCATATGTCACGCAGGGCCGCACCGAAGGCACCTTAAAGAAACAGCGATGTCCTCCATCGCCAAATTTAGAGTAAACCGATTTGATCATTTGGATTTTTCACAACCGATTTTCTTTTCATAACGAGAAATTCGCGACAATTTCTAACGGGATAATTGCAGTCGATACTGACGAGAGAAATAAAAAGAACGTCCATCCACGATAACGAAGGACAATCGTCGGTGAAGATGACTAGTCAAAAATGGCCAATACTTCCAGTATGCCTTCGGAGAGGAATGCAATTACGAAAATCAACATACTCAAGAGACATAGCTACGCTCAGATGTGTTTGCCACTAAATCGAGAGTGAAAAAAATGAATGTGTAAATTAGAATACAGAAAGAGGAGTTGGCCGAATGAGTTGCGGACATTAAAGGTTATCGGTAATGGATTGCAAAATGATTTAAAGAAAGCAATGAGCATTATGTATAAATGTCACAATGGACCGTGGTAATGTCATATCTTCATTTAGGGTATAGTTATGAGAGATGTCAATAAGTGGGTAAGTGTGTCGTGATCAGTGACAAAGTTTTTGATCATGATGGAGTGGATGAAGACGAAGCAGACAAAGACGAAGGAAAAAAAGAAGGAATCATTTGCGGTTACTTCATGACGAGACTTTTCGCTTTGCTCCGCTTTCGTGGCACGAATGCACAATCGTCATATTTTGCAATGACCGTCTCTCCTCAAGGACTCTCCGACGAGTACGAGTGGATCCCTGATCGTTCGCCGTGCACTTTGCCAAAAGTCAAAAGATCAGTAAACGCATCATGATGGTCGATGATCGTGAGTCGTAAATCGGCTGCGTTCTTCGGATGGAGAAGACCTTGCTGGTATTTGGTGCCGTTAGCTTGTTGACTGGCACAGAGAAACCTGATAATCACCTGACATTATGTTAAAGAGAGAGAGGCGCAAGATGTTGCATAATATAATCGTCGTGGCACACGGTACCGAATTATTTGAACGAGACCAGCTGTTGGGCGTCAGGAATACCCTGAAGAACGCAGGGATTACGTCCTCTACTAATTTTGATCCTTAAATATGTTCATCATGCGCAGTGAAATGGAAATGGAAATAGAAATGGAATCTGTTTCGGTAATGCCGAAGAGAACTTTGGACTGCTTGATTCTGACCATAAAGTTTTGATTAATGGCTCACGGTTAACCAGGAATGCCACCTGTCTTAACGGCATCTAAAGTCGACGACGCCACTCTAGCTACTTGAAGGTGCCGCACGTGGGGCACCGGCCCACGCGTATTGCTTAGGAATTAAATACCACCGGTTGTCAATCCTCTTCAGAAAAAGAGACAAAAAAAAGGATCGGTTGAAATCATCCTGAGGACTAGGCCTCCACAGGAGACGGTGTACATATAATCTACGGTAATGACGATGGTTATGCAAACCACTTATAGTCATACCCATGTTGACTAACAGCGGAACGATAATTCCATCCAGGCTTTGGATCTCTCTTTGTTTCTTCCTGAACATAACACATCGTGTAATCGCATGTGAGAACCACTGGACTATCGTCACACACTAACTGCATAGCAACGGGACGGCACATCTTCAATGCGGCGGAAGTTGCCTAACGCGTTTCCTGATCATCGAGGTAAAAATATCCCCGATCATTACCAGAAAGTTTGTACAGACATTTCCACAGGTCACTCGGTTCCTGACCCTCGGGATGTAAGCGGCGCAATGATGCTCTTCAGGAACGGATTGATCCTTCTCCTTATTTAATAGGTGATGACCAACCGATTTTTGGTGTGCCGGGTCTCTCACAGTGGCGCCCTTTGACTTTCTTTGGCGCCTTGTCCCCGCCGACTCACACTGAGGTGGTACAGTAAGAGTGTATTGCATCGTTGCGAGTATATTGTGTCGTTTACTTAGGTGGGGAACCGAACTGGTGGTGGTGGCAATATAAGGCCAGGTGAGTGGCGCGCTCAGCCAGTCCGTAAGCGGTCCCTAACCAAAGGCCCGCCTCCATTGTTCGCAACGATCGTGTGCCAATCGCCCCGGAAGTGGTCTCCTAATCGAGACTAATATCGCACATCGCTCGCCGACGCGAAAACCGGCGCAAAGAGTGAGAGAGGGAGATAGAGGGACAAGAAGTGTGTCAGGGGAAACAGAATACCACCTTTATTTCGCGGTCGACAAAATCACTTTAAACAACCTGAGGATGAGGTCCTCGACGGTGCTAATCGTTCTGGCAACGTTAGCCATCGCTGGTAAGTCTCTATCCATATTTATGTCTCGAAAAATATCCGGAATTGTTATAGAAAATGTTCGCAAAGATCGAACCACACTTCAAATTAGTCAAAGTGTTCAAAAAATCGGCAACAGCCGTTACCGATCTTCACCAATCTTCGCCGATTTTCTATTACTTTTTTCCCATTTTGGAACTGGCAAGAGATTGTCAACACCGCGAGGGGCTAGACACAGTTTTTCTTTGCTACTAGAGCCCCGAATCGTTGATCGCGGTTATTTTGCTCAGCTGTATCTCGGTAGTTGCATAAGATCGCGGGAGAGCGTGAAAGCCTGGGTTGAGACCGTCCGGTTGGTCCCGGGTAGATGACGTCACCGACTGCCCCGGGGCGCCGAAGACGGTGGGGACAACTTTCCCTGTCCACGCTTACTTAGGCTTGGGTCTTGCGGGTAAAAAATCGGCAAGATTATTCACAGCCACTTACTGAAAGCTCGTGTTCAGACTTCTCCTGATAAATATTCCCTACGCCGTACCAATATTACGATTCTAAATTCCAGGCGCGATCAGAGTAAAGCGCCAGGAAGAAGCGAAGAAGGAAGAAAGCTTCGAAAATGAAATCTGCAAGGACAAGGATGCGGGAGAGTGGTTCCGCCTCGTTGCTGGCGAGGGAGACAACTGCCGTGACGTTATACAGTGCACAAGCTCCGGCCTTCAGGCTATTAGGTGTCCTGCCGGTCTCTACTTCGACATTGAGAAGCAGACCTGCGATTGGAAGGGTTCTGTGAAGAACTGTAAACTGAAGAACAAGGAGAGGAAGATCAAGCCACTCCTCTACACCGACGAACCCCTGTGTCAAGATGGTTTCCTGGCCTGCGGTGACGGAAACTGTATCGAACGAGGGCTCTTCTGCAACGGTGAAAAGGACTGTCCCGATGGTTCCGACGAAAACACTTGCGGTAAGTGTACATCTTGTTCAATATTCCATAGATTTCTTCGTCAATAGTAAACCATTATGCTAATCAGCTAATGAAAAGACTTTCTCTTCGGCTTTCGGTGCTCTTTTTGCCTAACGTGACACTGTTTTTCCTGACTTTCAGACATGGACAATGATCCGAACAGAGCACCACCCTGCGACCCGGCGGTATGCGTTTTACCCGATTGTTTCTGCTCCGAGGATGGCACTACTGTGCCCGGAGATCTCCCGGCCAAAGATGTACCCCAGATGATCACCATCACCTTCGACGATGCGATCAACAACAACAACATCAACTTGTACAAGGAGATGTTCAACGGCAAACGAAAGAACCCAAACGGCTGTGACATCAAGGCGACATTCTTCGTTTCACACAAATACACAAACTATTCAGCAATGCAAGAGACCCATAGAAAGGGCCATGAAATCGCAGTGCATTCCATATCGTGAGTAATAATTCTTTCGTTTCATTATCACAATGAGATTCATCGATCAAACAATCATCGAAAATTCTACCAAAAGGCACAACGACGATGAACAGTTCTGGTCGAACGCTACTGTCGACGACTGGGCAAAGGAGATGGCTGGTATGAGGATCATCGCTGAAAAGTACGCCAATCTTACCGACAACAGTGTAGTGGGTGTCCGTGCTCCATACCTGAGAGTCGGTGGTAATAACCAGTTCACCATGATGGAGGAACAGGCCTTCCTTTACGACTCTACCATCACCGCTGCATTGAACAATCCTCCACTATGGCCGTACACCATGTACTTCAGAATGCCTCATCGTTGTCACGGAAATCTCCAGCACTGCCCAACCAGGTAATTACGATCGCTAATAGTTTTATAGATCAATTGCAGAGTGAAGATCGGGGTAAGTGACGGTGATGTTTCTTTGTTTAAACAGATCTCACGCAGTCTGGGAGATGGTGATGAACGAATTGGACCGTAGAGAGGACCCTGAGAACGACGAGTACCTGCCAGGTTGTGCTATGGTAGATTCGTGCAGTAACATACTGACCGGTGATCAGTTCTACGATTTTTTGAACCACAATTTCGACAGACATTACAAACAGAACCGAGCACCGCTAGGTCTCTACTTCCACGCAGCTTGGTTGAAGAACAACCCGGAATTCCTCGACGCATTTTTATACTGGATCGACGAGATCCTGGCCGGACATAACGACGTTTACTTCGTTACAATGACCCAGGTTATCCAGTGGATCCAAAATCCCCGCACCGTCACCGAGTCAAAGAACTTTGAACCGTGGAGGGAGAAGTGCGTTGTCGAAGGTAACCCCGCATGCTGGGTACCCCACAGTTGTAAATTAACGTCCAAGGAGGTTCCCGGGGAAACTATAAACCTTCAAACGTGCGTAAGATGCCCTAACAACTACCCATGGATCAATGACCCGACCGGTGACGGTTTCTTTTAAAAATCGTATCGCTCTTGACCCTGAACCATCATCTTGAATGAAAAACATCAACAACAACAAAAAGATAAGAACAAAAAACAAAACAAAAAACCTTTAGACACCGCCACGAAACAATACACCATGAGATATCAAAGGTTCAGAGGACGGTACCAAGCGTGCTTAAACCCCCCTTACTCCCCCCCCCCCCCCCCCTTCCCTTCGTTATCGTATTTCCTAATCATCGATGATCATTAACTAATTATGCCCGATGGTAAGAGAAGTAATGAAACTGTTATACTGTATAGGTAAATTGCGATCTAAGAAGATCGTGGTTTTCTGATGGATAAAAGTGGTAGATAAGGATCTTAAATAGACAATACTACTAACGATGATAATTAGTGCGAGCTGTATCCGCGCTTGGTTCCGTTTTGACCTATGTGACGTATGTATTATGTATGAATCCGTGCGGTTTTGGTCCCAAAATAATAAGAATTTTTTCAAATAATAAGAAAATAATAACGAAAGGAAATTTTTTTTTTTTTAAAAAGCACTGCGGTAAACACGCGGCGGTTATACATCAAAGAATGACGAAATGGTTTGGATACAGACTAGGTATCATTATTCTACAGAACACATTCGCACAAAAACAAATACACGGACATCAATTATAAACCTTTGTATAAACACATCCACAATGAACGTAACACTCGTACATTGACCTTTCCTTTCCAATTAACCGCCGCAGATTGATTAGATTATTCCCTTCGGAATACCCTTAAGTGTATAATATGCGTAAATTTGTTTTTTTTTACGTTAACAGTATATATGTATCGTATGTGTATATATACATATTTGTATTATAAATAAGCTGCGACGACTTCTACGACGAACAAGAACAACAAGAACAACGAAACAACAACAAAGAACGAAACAAAAAAAAGAAAAGAAAAAAAAAAACGAAACAACAAAAAAAAAAAGAAACATCTAAGATAAAAGAACGAAAAAGAAAAAAAAATAAAAACAAAAAAATACTACAAAAAATCTTTAATAAAATGTCTTAAAAATTATATAAACATGTGTGTCACTTATTTATCGATATTCTCACAGAGATGTATAGCGATCCATTTTCTTATCGTCGGTGTCGTTCAATTCAAACTTGACCGTAATTTTTATCGTTAAAACAGAACAAAAAAAAAAAAATCAGTACGGATCTAAGAAATTTTTAATCTACCGATTTTTTTTCTTTATATGTACGATAGTAATTATGCGGCCAAGACCCAGTTTGTCAACTGTCCGTCTATCTACAGCTGAACTCAATTCAGGGCTGATTTTTATTAATGGTATTAAATGCTAATTAGAATGACGAAAAATTTAGACCAAGGTCATGATAGCAAAGTGGAAAGAGAACAGAAAAAAAATGAAAAAAGGCATAGAAAAATAATTGAATGATCCGTTGGGTTAATTTTCTTTTTTAAATTTTTATTTTACATACGACGATTGTACTTTTCTGCTTATAATACAATATACTACATCCTTGTGCGCGGATGTGAATCGAAAGACTCATTCTTGCAGTATACATAGTGAAAAGTAATATACTTGCTCACCGTGTCTGGAGCCAGATAAGTAGTACCTATACTATACTGCCCACGTAATTCCTTCGAGACTTTCTTATTGAACATTTTTTTTATTTTATTATATATCTAAAACGGAGGAGGGGGTCTGGGTATGAATTTCTTGTTGACATTATTCCTCGTGCTATAGTAACTTATCGTGCATTTGCATTACACCCGTAAATTGATTGAAAAAATTCGTTTCGAATGAAGAGACTGGGGCCAGTGGGTGTATAAAATTATCGAACAATGGCTGGAATGTGTGCAAAACTTTTACCGGCATTTTATATAGAAAAGATACCCAGCAGGAGTCAGGGAATCCACTTCGATAACTCGTTGACATTTACTCTGTTAGCTGAATATATTTTATCGACGTTTGGCCAGTTTTCCTTTCGCATTTAGCCTCAAAGCTCGCCGGTATCAGTGAGGTTATGGATACCAAAAATACGTTGCCTTGTATGCATAAGGCGATTTCGAGGGTTCTCCTTATTTGCAGATACTTCGGATGACCGGATCGGATGGTCTTCTTAATACCAAGCAGCGAAACCGCGCTTTTAAATCTACGATAATAGTCTATCAAGGTTCGCCATTAAGAAACTGATGTCTGATGATCGTAGGGAGACACGATGTACGTATTAAACCGTATTCGTTAAGATCTCACGTAAGCGAAAGTGGAGAAAGCTGTATCTGAGATACTGCGGCTGGTCTCCGCATCGCCTGCAAGGCCGGCCCCAAGCTATCGACTCTATACGACGGGGAACAAACATGCGGACAAACAAACATAATCAACCGTACATTATACCAGGTGAAATAATTCAACGATTAAACAAGGCGGTATTTAAGGGACAATAAAATATCGTTAAGAAACTTTAGAGAAACTTCATTAGAGCACCGAACTTTGTATATTAAGACTGATATGTTCCACCACAGCATTACTCCGGAACATGGTACTCATTGAGTCAGTGAAAAATTCCTTATCACCATATGAACGGAGACATTTGCCTCTTCATTTTAGTGCATCTATGTTGAGGAGGTATTTACAGCACTGTTAATTTTTGGTCCGAATGGATTGCTTAGAAACCGAATGATCATCAACTGATACTTCTTGCAGTTCATTGTGCATGTTCAGTGTTAAAAAATATTGCACTGAGATGAACGGCTTTAAAGCTCTCCCCAGATTAGTTCCAGATAAATTAATAAAAATCGCACACGACTAGGCTTAGTGAGATTTTCTTTCTCACACAACTCTTGCATTAGTCTTCTGGGTCAATGGGTGATGGAAGGTGTCCAAGTAACTGCCTCAGTGCATCAGAATTGCACAAACTGTAATAGAATCGAACAGAAGAGAAAACTTCGGTAATTATTAAGATTCAGGATTTCAATCGGGAGTAAATTATCGCTAATTTCAGCACGTTTGGAATTGTTCATTGGGTTTCTTTGTTCAGGAACTAAACATGAGCTAATGCGTTCGTAGTTATTATTTTAATTCATTCATTTATGTCAGAACGTATATAAGCACACGCGAAGGACGAATATTTTTCAAAAAATTTACCCACACTGTTTCAAAATTCTAATATTGTTCGTGTAAAAGTCGAGTATGACAACGGTCTTGAGGCGGTATTATAATCGGTATACGATTTGATCAGTCCTTCGAACCGGAATTTATCAAATATAATGCGATATGCTGACAATTATAACAAAATCTAATTTTGTCGATCGAGTCTGACAAAACGTGCAATCTCGTAGTTAGAATTCCGCGAACAAAGATTCTGGAGATCGTTAGCCAATCCGGTATACTCGGTATATTGCGAATAAAAATTTTCTCGATTGCTTAGTCGATGACGTATATCGCGAGAAACGAAAATAGGCGAAAACATCTTGGAAATTCTTGGTATTTTTTTTGTCGGCGCCTTTTTTCTTTTTATATTCTTCTACATCGCCGATTTTAGCCTCAAGGTTTCCTCGCCAGTAAATACCCAAAGCCTTATCGATGGTCACTTTTCAATCGGGGAGGGTGTATGCTGCGAAGAATATTGTCGCACTAATTGCCGATTTCTCAAATGTTTAACACAACTATCTCGCGAATCGTACGTGCTTTATACTGTAGGTTAAATTATCATACATTACACTTTTACATCTCTTAAAAAGATCTCGAGACTCTCAAGACTATCAACTTCTTCTGCATATATGCTACCGGTATTACGGGTTCGTTTCGCCTCACCGAGCCAAAGAATCGGAATATATTTCCCACTCCCATAGTCGTCTGGCCTTAAGTATATAAAGGGTGTTGAATTTTGACCCTCACTTTTCTCTACTGAAAAAGATTTTCATTTATTTAATTCCATTTGACTTTAGTCGCTTCGTTGTTTCAGTTGCTCAAAAAATTACGAAAAGATCGGTAATCCTAGAGCCAGTAAATAATCTGTAATCAGGGCACACACATCGTGACCTGGAGTCAGGATCGTGTTTAAAATTCCGAATAGTCTCGTTCGAGAAATTTGACTTCTTTGAATTCACGACGGAGGTTTTTTTTAAATAAACGACGCATATTTTTAGTTTTTTTCTTTCCTTTATCCTCTTCACTTTCAACCCAGTGGCCTTCCTCGTTCGAACGCACATACTGACCACATAATATTCCGGTATATTACACCTCGATAATTAATTAATCGGATACCGTTATTCGAATAATCTTATATCACGGGGTCGAGGCAGGTTTGATTGGCAAAAGATGCTAATCGATTTGTATAAAGAAATTATTAACGACCTTTAGCGTACGTCGAGAGGAGAGGAAATGATAAAATGTCATTTATTTATACCGCAACGTGCCGTGCGCAGTTTTGAAACATTTATAACATTTTTGAACGCAATTTGCATTTGACTTTAAGCCGGTATTTTTAAATGCCAATACTGTAATTTCATCCTCGTTCCAATATTCGCCTAAATATCGCTCAACATACCCATACCATATTGGTTTAAGTCCTTAAACGAAACACTCGATCGAGTAGTAGGAATTGAAAACATGTACTAACATAAGTGGAGCAGCCCCGCCCTGGTTCCATAGACTTGTCGATGACTTACACTTACGCTGTCATAGGTTTTAGCTAGAAATTATGCAAACTTAGGCCTGCCGGTATTTTAGTTAGCGTTAAAAGTCACTGGTGTGAAACCCCAGTTATTAATTCCATGCCGAAACAGCGACTGTCTTTAATTACCACCGAAGCAGGAGTTAAGTCAACATTTATAAACCACATTTCGGTTTCTAATTGTCGGATTGCCACCGATAGAAGCATCAAATACTCATCGAAATGACGGTGTATATCAAAGTACACCTACTTTTGACACTAGTTGTGTTAATCCATTACCTAAATACCAGCTTCTGGTGTTCAATTACCACTAAATAGTGCCTGAACAGCATCGGAAAGTGTCTAATCGGTGTCGAAATCTGTCTCACAGTAGTGCCACACCGAACTTCGACACCATTGGTACTTATTCATCACTAAAATGCAACGTTTTGGTATTGAAGTCAAATGAAAAATGAGTATGAACACTTTTAGGATACCAAATCGTATCTGGCCATTATCAGACAGATTTAAGTTAGCAAAATCTGGTGCATGTAATACCATACCAAACTTCGACACCATTGGTGCTTACCCAACACGAAATTGCAACGTTTCGGTGTTGAATTTGAATGAACAATAAGTACGAACAGTTTTGCGGCAGTAAGATGATCCAGCAATCATTAAAAAGGGGGAAATTGATAAAAAAAATCCGGTGCACGTGATACAACACCAAACTTCGACACCATTGATGTTTATCCAACACCGAATCAGAAAGTTCTGGTGTTCGAATGAAACGAACGATTGGAGCACCTTTGGGGTAATTTCAGCACCGAATTAACACGGGAAAGTGCTTGCCAGCTGCCTAATGGTGACACCTGGACATCAAACTATGGATTCGACACTAAGAAAAAAGAGTTTTAGTGTTAAATGACCGTGAAACAGGGTCCGATTACGAGCGTACGGTGTTAAACTGATATGGGAACGTGGTGTTCATAAGTCGAGACCATTTCTGAATACCCTCAGTGTTGATTCACCATCCTAAAAAAGCCATTCAGGTGTTACAGTAATACGATTCAGTACCAAATCCAAGCGATTGAGTAAAAACGCAGACTTCCGGGTGTGTTAGGTGCTGCGGAATAGTCCTCGAATTACCAAGGACACTCTGATTTCCTGGGACATTGGTAGATAGTAATCTATTCATGCCTAAAGTATTATAGTAATGACAAAGTCCGCAGTATAAATTAATCCTGTGACAATCTACTCAAGTGACTGTAGGTTCGTCATGGTGTGTAAAATTCTAAGAAACCGTATAAAACCCGGAGTAGATATTCTACAATAATTGATTGTCAGGTGAGGCCGCAGACCCAGGTTTATAACGATTGGCAAATCTTTTACGAAGTGAGTTTGCCGTTCTTAATTACAGCTGATTAAAAATTCAATAGCCGGGCCTGAGGCACTGCAGATATTTTTTTTTTCCCTCATTTTTTTTCTAACGGTTTTAACGGCTTCCGATATGTGTCCACAGGTACCGTTCTCCACTTCATTATTTCACACATATTTATTGAAGAATTTTCAACGCTGCCGGATCCTCGAGGCTCCGGCCTCGCCGATGATCTCGTAGTCGTACTTCGCCTTGGCATTTCAAACGACAAAGAGAATGCACCACGTGAGTCAATTATTATCAATGGCCCCCGGGGTACACTTCTCGAAGGTTCTCTGCCACGATGCGCTCCTACGACCCATAGGTCAAGCAAAAAAACTTCGTATGCGTACGAAAAAGATGTTTTAATTATTCATTTTTTCTTTGGTAACATAATTCGTAATTTTTTTCTCTCTCTCTCGGTTGACTCAAATTATTAACAACTCTCTTCCAGACGTCGTCATCTCATGAGGGAGGGCGTCGACGACGACGATGACGACGACGACGCGATGGGGTTACGTGACATGTAACATTTGACAGTGAAAGTTATCCTATTCCATGTGCCAGGTGGGGATGGGATCGAGTCTAGGTCGCCCGGAGCGTAGCCGAAGGTCCTCTGCAAGAAGCCAAGCGAGTCGAGGATGGAGGAGCGAAAGCGGAAAAGTTTTGGGCCCGACTTATGTCCCGGGATCTAACTGCGCGCTTCTCTCTCAGGGGCAAGGTCGACCCTCGTCCACTTCTCCTCTCCTCTCTTGGCCTCTTATTGAGCTCGCTCCGGGCACCAGGAGGATCGCTCGCGATAGCGAGTCGTCGTTTTATGAGGGAGAGGGAAAACTCGCCGGGAAGCGGGACCCGCTGGTGCAGCACGAGGTGAAAGTGATGAAGGGGCAAGGTCGTCGCTGGTCTTCGAAATGCAGATCATTATAAAATACTTTATCCTTCCGAAATTAATTAAACACCGACGATCGCTTCGAGCGAACGATTAAGGATCGCGACGTACCTCATTCGGGAGATAATCGATGGGTAACCATTTCCGCTTACAAAAATTCGGTTTTACAAATTTTTTCCTTGGAATTTTTTTTTTTTTTTTTGGTGTCGTTGAAGATCGGTATCGTTACTAAATAATTCATAATCATCATCTAATACTTTTTCAATGTCGAAATACAATTTTTGTTACCTATTTTTTCCTGATAGGTGGTGGCATTGGCCGCGGTCTAGTATTGTCAATAATATACGAAAATAAATTGAATCCGGTTGAAAATGTAAGTTTTCGAAATTTTCATAACAAATTCTAACCTTATTTTGAAAGATCGGTATTATTACCGGTACTAATGCCTTGTTTTTTTTTTTTTTTTTTTTAATAAAACGAAGTTCCTGGTTGATAATAGAAATATTTTCGATTTTCGTGGCCGTTTTTATTAATTATTTTATGATATCGGTACCGGAACCGTGTTTAGTTTTCTTGTTATCGTCTGGTTCTTTCATTCACAATCAAAATGATGGGACGAAAATTGATTTTCGATGCGATTCAAGCGGGTCGGACGAGTGGGACGCGAGCGAGTCTGGAATCGGCTGCTGGGATCGACCCACATAGAGAGGAGGTTACGAAATCGGCGTATACGTCGGCGTTGGTCTGCAGCAGCAGCAGCAGCAGCGTCTCGCTTGCTCAAGAGCCAAGAGCCAATAGCTAAAAACCCGACGTCGTTGAATTACTCAAGTGTCGCCTGCAGGTAGGGTGTTAATTATTGGAGGCGAAAATAAGCGATAATCACACCGATCCTGGCGCGATTTCAATATAACGATCCCCGTACGCTTGTAAGCGGGGCGATTATATCCAGGGCGAAAGTGAAGTCGGTTGGTTATACCCGCTGAATGCGGCTGTTATTGTCGTCCGCGATCTTGACGCCAGTCACCAGGAATGCGACCGTCAGGAATGCATTGTCGATGTGTGGAGAAAGGTTCGGCCGATTGTCAAACACCGATCTGTTCATAAGTAATGCCAGCATTAAGGGTGTAGATTTCTTCTAGAAGATGTTAGCTGAGATTCTAAATTCATTTTTTCGCCCTTTTCCGTTCAGCAGGTCATCGTAAAACGGTCTATCTTTATATGGTAGATCGTCTGTGACATTATACCGATCTATTCAACCGCCAGTTATTTCTAGCACAAATCGAAGACAACCTTTCGACTTTAACGATATTCAATCGATGAAACTATTTGCAAAGATCATCATCGGTACTTTCCAACGTGCAGCAGCAGCAGCAGCATCACCGGTAGTTTGAAATCGAAAATTAGCGATCACATACAGTGCCGAATAAAAGCCTGGCGTAAAATCATTGAGCATACGTTTAGAAAGGTGGATCCAAAAATTTGGGTCAACTAATAACCCGGCTGCGCTTTCTTCGACGATTTGACCATTTTTTATTACCCACTCTTTTTCTCACTTACAGGCTTGCGTTGCCATTTTTTTTTGTTCGAATATATCTATTACCGATTAAAATCTTGAGGAATGCCGATTTCAAAGTTCGCTTGCAATACTCCATCGAAACAGTATATATGATACATGTTTACTTTTACTAATAGCATGGAGACAAGCACAAGAAAGTAATGGAAATCGGTATACAACAAGTGTTGCAAACTCATAACAGCGAAGACACGGATATTGCAGAAGAAAAATTTGACGGGTAATGAATTTTTGAAAACTGCAGGCAGAGTCAGCGGAGACTTTCACTAGTGAAATTACATCGGCAGCGTAAACAGAAACGCGTCATCTTCCTACAGGCGGATAAAAAAGAAAAGAAAAGAAAAGAAAAGAAATAAATAAATAAACGTGGGTTGTGCAAACAAATTTTTTCGCACGTAGGTAGGTAGTCGTTCCGACGCTAAATACCGTTAAAAAAAAAATCTGCTTCCAATTATATATCAACTGAAAAAAAAGACAGCGACGAATGGCGCTAGACCTTCGACCGATCCAATTTTCTCTTCTGCAATTTTCTCATGATTATTAATCGATCGACTGACTTAAGAAAAAAAAAATTAAAAAACGTATAAAAGACGGAAGACTTCCGTGCGTCAGACGGCACTGAGCAAGGTGAACGAGTCATACCCGTCTTAGCCGTAGGCCGATCGATAAAACAATAGCAATCCCCGAAGGCTAAAGACTCGGTTATCGAAAATTTCAACGGGTGAAAATTAAATCGATATGAAAAATAGTGATGTTCAATGAATAACAATAAGGTATGAGACTTATTTTCCATGGAATAAAAAATACCGAAAGATTCAACATTCCATATAATAACGATTTATTCAAAGTCAGTCAAAATATTTGTCCATCATTCGCTGCTAACAATATGTGCACCGTGAAGAGTTCGGGGAACTTTCCTGGCCTGGTGTTGATCCGATTTCGCTGGATGACCTCTTGATCGTTGAACGATATTGTTTCGTAGTCAAGTCTCGTAACGTTTATCTATTTCACCCGGTCACAGGACGTTGGTCTTTGGGTCAATAATGAAAACAGTTCAATACGGAACTGGGTCATCGGTCTGCAGCAATTGTATCAATCGTTTTCTTTCGTCAAAATATCGACTGATTTTATTCTGGCCACGTACACGGACCACGTCCGGCCACTACCCACCGTAGTTTTCACCTTGAAAGATCCCGGGTCATTGTCCAGTGCCAAGATTTTACTGTAGTTCGCTGATAGACTGAAAGCTCGAAAGCATTGTCAGTCTTGAAAATGTCATGATGGCTCGTTAGCATGCAAAATTTAAGATTTTCAGTAAGATAATTCGCTGCGCAGGTCAGTGAGCCGTTGAACGATCATACTGCGTGCAAAAAGTCCTGGTTTAACATTTTAAAAGGCCGTAAACAACTGACATTTATATTGAGTGTAGAGTTACGGTTGATCAGGAAACAAATCATCTATCATTCACCCCTGGTAAACTAGCGGTAATGTACTCGCATGCGTGTAGGTGCGAGTGAAGATGAAAAAGGACCACGGAGTGAGCGAGTGACATTCTCTTTCTCTTTCATGACAAGAAATCTCATTATGTATGACTGCCTACCTGCCTACGAAGATTGGATATAGGGACGCGTTACTGCTGCTGCTGTTGCTGAAATGCTAAGCGATCCTGGGTACCGGTATTCGAGGAGTGGCTCTTCTCAGAAATGCAAACGAAATAAGTCGCTTTTTATTATTATTTTTATTTTTTATACCCGAGACTACCACATCATGCGTCATACACACCGACTGCTATCTACTGCTGTAGAATGTGTAGACTGGTTTTGAACTGCTGAAGATGACCCCAGCAGATGACCGTGAATCTATTGTGTCCTTTTTTATGCACATGATCGATTTGTGGTGGTAAAATCTGACGAAGGGCTTAGGAAAGAGAGAATTCTTTAATAATTTGTTATTAAGAATCAAGAACATCAAGAGGAAGAAGACACTGTGGTTGAATGAACGAAATAGCATTGAAAATGTCGGACCAAAAGCCTCCAGCTACGCGCTATCCGTGCTCGGTACGAGTTACAGCAACCGGAGTGAAAGACTCTCTGAAGATACAATAAACGAAGAAGTTATATTCGCGGTTCTGTTGCAGCAGCAGCACGCGATAAAAGAAACTTCTAGGTAAATTTCCATGTACTTCCACATAGTGGACAGTTCCTTTTACATGAATAAAATTATTGTTATGATAGTTGTAGTCGTTATTCCACGAGGCCTGATCATGTGTCCAAAATAAAAGACTACTGTTGGGTTTTTGTGGCGTGATGATGTATCGCATGAAACGATCACCGACGTAACGAAACATGACTTTTTCTATTTCTTTTCTTCTCTTCTCTTCTCTTCTCTTCGTGCTTGCTACTAGATACTTGCTACTAGCAATATGACTGGCGCAATGTATACTGGGTAATTTTTTACCACCTGGTTTGTTACCGTGCCTGGTGCGTTATGCAAGATCGGTCAAAAACGCGAGAAACAAATAGAGTCACCTATTACGCAACATTGATGAAACGATTCGTAGAAGTTCAGATATACTAAGCACGCCATTACCAAAATCATTTTTGCATGTTACTGCTAAACTGCCTCTCGTTTTAAGCCGACAACCTTACAGTGGCCATCTCCGAGCCCTCGTTTCTCTATTCCATATTCTCAGTCGTCATAATTTCTTGGTTATTTAACCGCACTTCTGGTATAGGAAAAAAAAAAATTGGTAGGAAAATACTTAATGTCAGCAATCTTTTTTTTATCGCCATTCGAAGACCCGAGAACATTCGCAATCAAATATCACGCAGTATTTACTGTTTCCAGATGGCAGCAGGTTGCAGTAAGGTGAAAGTCATCGTCCGAAGGTAGGAGACCTGGAGCTCATATAGAGGGGCGAGAGGGCGCGGCTTGTCCAGACGCTTTCTGTCCCGCCGACGACTACCATGTCGCCGAAGATACTAGTCCTTCTGGGAGCATTGTGTCTCTTTGCCGGTGAGTAGCTCTTCTATCTTCTAATAACACTTTACTTTTACGAGTACAGCTCTCATAGCCGATTACTCCGCACTTTGACCGATTTACTTTTTACCAAAATCCATTAAACTTTTGCTATCACCATCTTCCTGCCAATTCTGTTAACATTTTATCTGTACAGATAATTGTTTGTCTTTATTCAGATCAAATTCCGCACCATCAGGTAATGCGTTTTCACCTTCGATCCTGAATCAATATGGCGACTATATTTCGTGATTATATTCCGTTGGATATTCACATTTTGATCCGGAAACTTATTTTGGAAATGATCTGATGTGAAACAAACCAGAAGAAAAAAAAAATCTAAAAATATAGTGAATTTCGGCTAATTCTTACGAGATCGAGCCAGTCGAAACCGTTAGCCTCATTCTCACTTTTCAATCCTCAAGTAGTCAGTAGCGCCAGATGGAGATACGCGGAAACCTACTTCGGTGAACCACTGTCGCTTTCCCTTAGTCGCCCTGACATTTCCAAGACTTTCTACTTCTACGCCAGAGTTCAATGAACCTCTCTTGCGGTCCCCGGTGCTTATGCATGCATATAGATAGGCCCGTTTTACTGTTATGTATATGTATATTTAGTACCAGAAGAGTCCCAGAATAGGATGATGATGGTGACGATGCGGAATCTTATTTTGATGAAAACCATTTTTTGGATTTCAGTTTCGGTGAGAGCACAGGACGACGATGAAGGTAATGGTGAACTCAACGCTGAGGAGCTGTGCCAGGACAGACCCGGCGACGAATACTTCCGAATAGCCGCTACCCCCGACTGTCGCGATGTTTACAGGTAAGATATTCTATACTGTGGAATGTATTGAAAAAATTTCAGTGTTATTTTGCACCGCCGTCTTCTTTTCTGATCATTCTTTAAAGATTTTTAACGTCTGATCCACCGCCCCTCTACCCTTTCCCTCAATTATTTGATTAGCAATTCTTTCCACGCAGAAGGAAACTCGTGCCTATTCTGCCGCACCCATTTTGCACCGCCCAAGGCAATAGTAGAATGCCGTTTCTGGTGTGCCGCTTCGTCGAGCCCCAAGGCCTCATATTGCTACCAGTTGAACCGTTCGATTATGTCTATACACTGACTTAATCGTAACGGTTTTAATCCCCGTTGCAGGAGATGTACCGACATAAATGTAAATGTGTAATTAAACGCGCACAGGAAACTGGAGTGCAATAATTGAAAGAGGTGTTAATTACACGGGGAAAATTGTATCATGGAGACGGCTGGATCCGTTCAAGGCAATCCAGTTGTAACAAAGCAGCGTAGTCGTTCGCGGTTCAAATATCTCCGGTTCATTATTTTTATATCTATTTTCCAATCGTGCCAGTCAAGGTCTACCGGTTAGTTTCTACTTTATTTGGTTTCTCGGCCATTGTTTCTTCTGAAACAAAGCGATTATCATATCCAGAGAATCTTTTCACGTCTACTTTTTCCTCTCTTTCTTTCTTTCTTATTCTTTTTCCTGAAGAACTACTGTCGCTCGTCGAAGATATGGGATCGAGTAATCAATATCGTTTAATTTTTAGTAATATATAATAACGAAAAAAATTTAGGTGCGACAAAGCCACTGAAATCGGAGTGACGAGGCTTGCTCCAGTTCGCTGTCCGACCGGTCTGGCCTTCGACATCGAGAGACAGACCTGCGACTGGAAGACTAACGTCAAGAACTGCGATCAGATCGAGAGTAAGCTTTTTTTACTTCACATTCCAAACTGAAAATCCCTTTTCCCTCTAGGTGCACAAAGGCTGGCCTGAAACCGATCACCTGCCCAAGTGGACTGGCCTTTGACCTGGACAAACAGACCTGCGACTGGAAGGGCAAGGTCACCAACTGTGACCAGCTCGAGAGTAAGTGACGACCGGGGTAGAACTGCAGGCCTTCCTCTAACCTCCGTCAATTTAAGCTCTTTGCAAAGAAAAGACAGGAAACTGTTTTTTTTTTTCTTCTCAATCCAATTTCGGATGATTCCTTTGTTTTGTTTTCGATTTTGACGAAGAGGAGGGCCGAGGTCATCGTAGACTCGCGCCGTAGCACGCACATCGACGACTAACGTCATACCACACCCCACGCACTATCATGCCTCTCCTTTCGCTGGCATTAAATGATCAGTTTTAAGTCAGCGAACTGTGAAACCACATTATTCTGTACTTTTCTATTTATTTTCACCGTTCATACTTCGTGACTAATAATAAAAATGCTTCTCTTGATGCTTATCTTACTTCGTAGAATAGTCTAACACACCAGCACCACTTACTATCAATCACTGATCGATTTAATCGATGATGATGATGATGATGATGTGCACTCAAATAACACATATCTAACAGCTGCTTGCATGTAACGCTTAGATATCTTTGCAAGAAATGTTTTCTCAATCGACCGACCTGGATCTTTACGCGCTAGTTGCGATCTAAACTGTGCCACTATATTTATTTATTCCGAATTTAATCCACCACCTGGAGGTGCGTTTCTCTGACACGGTTTTCTCTCTCTGTGCGGCTCTCGCTTTTCGAATACCACCGAGACCATTGATCGACGAACCTCATTACTCACGCGAACTTACATGCCTGTACCTTAGTGTTTTTTGGTACGTCCATTTCGCTCTCTGCATACATGTGTTTCTAATAAAAGCTTTTAGTCTCAAATCTCGGACTGTCTGTTTTTTTACTTATGTATCTTTCTGTGTGTTTTCACTCTCTGTCTATGTACTCTGTGTACTCTTACTATTCCATTCCACTAAAAATCTATTTTTCTTCGAAACTATATTATAACGTGTGCGTCGCCGTGAAGTCAACGAAGTCCCCCGGGTCACGACTCGTCGCCTGGAACAGAGACCGCCGCAAAAACCAATTTCTAATAACCATGATAATTGGTCGTTAGACGTTTACCCCGTTACTTTAATAAACGTGTAAATACACAGCGTTATAATCTGACTGTATGATAAATACATGGGATTTGGATACACAACCACTCTCTAGTATGCTCAATCAGGAAACTCTTTTCATTACTATCACGATAATTTACAGAACCCCGCAAGGTTCTTCCGATCTTCAAAACCGATGAGCCAGTCTGCCCTGAAGGTAAATTGTCATGTGGAAACGGCGACTGCGTCGACAAGGAACTCTTCTGTAACGGAAAACCCGACTGCAAGGATGAGTCCGACGAAAACGCCTGCAGTAAGTCTCCCACGGGGTCTCTTCTCCGTAGATCTTGTTCTTTTTGTCATTGGGGTGTTTTTAAAACTGTGCAACTCTTTTCTTCCTTCTTTCAGCCGTTGAAACTGATCCAAACCGCGCACCGGACTGTGATCCAACCCAATGTGTCCTTCCGGATTGCTACTGTTCCGCTGACGGAACGAAGATCCCCGGAAACATCGACATCCAACAGGTTCCTCAGATGATAACACTGACCTTCAACGGCGCAGTGAACATCGACAACATCGACTTATACGACGACATTTTCAACGGTCGTTTGAACCCGAACAGTTGTCAGATTCGTGGAACTTTCTTCGTCTCTCACAAGTACACTAACTACTCGGCAGTTCAAGATCTGCACAGACGCGGTCACGAAATCGGAGTATTTTCTCTTACTCACAAGGACGATCCTCAGTACTGGACCCAGGGAACTTACGATGACTGGCTAGCAGAGATGGCAGGTGCACGTTTGATCATCGAACGGTTCGCCAACATCAGTGACGGCTCTATAATCGGAATGCGAGCACCGTACCTCCGCGTCGGTGGTAACAAACAGTTCGAGATGATGGCCGATCAGTTCTTCGTCTACGACGCTTCCATCACTGCATCTCTCGGCCGCGTACCGATATGGCCGTACACTCTGTACTTCCGTATGCCACACAAGTGCAATGGTAACGGTGGTAACTGTCCGTCAAGGTCTCATCCCGTCTGGGAAATGGTCATGAACGAACTTGACCGTAGAGACGATCCAACTTTCGACGAATCTCTGCCTGGTTGCCATCTCGTTGATTCTTGCTCCAACGTACAGTCTGGTGAACAATTCGGAAGACTTCTTAGACACAATTTCAACCGACACTTCAATACCAACAAGGCACCACTAGGTCTTAACTTCCACGCGTCTTGGTTGAAGAGCAAAAAAGAGTACAAGGAGGAACTCATCAAGTTCATCGATGAGATGCTCGCAAGAAATGATGTTTACTTCGTCACTATGGTGCAGGTAAGTCGTCGATCTTTACGGCCATCTTCAACATCGATGAATCTCTTTGAAAATGCTTTGACTGATGGTTTTCTTCGTTCAATTCCAGGTTATCAAATGGATGCAGACGCCGACAGAGCTCTCCAACCTTCGTGATTTCCAAAACTGGAAAGAAACTTGCGATGAAAAGGGTCAGCCGCACTGTTCCTTGCCAAACGCGTGTCCTCTGACCACTAGGGAGTTGCCAGGAGAGACTCTTCGGCTCATCACCTGCATGGAGTGCCCCAACAACTACCCATGGCTCCTGGACCCGACTGGAGACGGTTTTTCCGTAAAGAAATAGAGAGTCTTATCTACCTCTTCAATCATTCACAACCTTTTTACCCTCCAGAAAATTCGTCTTGATAGATCGTGACCGCGAGAGGAACTTTATTAGATTAGCGGTTGAAACTTGACCCCCTCTGTAACTTACGGTCTATCAAGACGTACTCTGCGAAAAGGGGCGTCGGATTTAGCCAAAAGTTTAGCCTCTGGGCGTCCCAAAACTTGAGACAAATACCTAGAAGAGACTTTATTTGTATATAAAAGAAAAGAAAAAAAAAGACAAAACCTCCTACGAGGCGCACAACGCAAGACATCGAACTACACCGAGGATATAAGAATGATCGCGAGAAGCTGATATGCGGTTGCGGTATGGATTCTTGCGATTGACGCCACTATCTGTTAGCTATTAAGTCACAAATGTTATTATTAAAACGTAAGAGATGCTGAATAAGATTCGTAAGCTGATAATTGTCAATAATGATAACAATTATTATTATGTTACAATAATAATAAATAATAAACAACAAAATATAAAACACTGTCGTGTAACAAATCAATCACACCGTAGAATAGAAAATCCTCATTTCATTAATTTAAGAGTCAGAATACTGTCCTTAGGCCACGATGACTAAGAAAACTCTCGCTCGAGGACATAAAAGGCAAAATCAAAAGATTGGAGGGTCATTTTATGGAAAATGATATACTCAATGAGCGCAGGGCGTTGGGACTGATTTTTCAACAGGGGTAGGTATTCGATTTAGTAGCGAACTGACTGCAAAAAATCGGTCAAAAATCTCTCCCCTAAGACGTTTCGTAACTTTGGTATGCCTATTCACAATCCACATGTCATGTTCATTAATTCATGTGATACATGTAATAAAAAAGACAGACACGTTCTTTTCATGGCTACAAACATGACATAGCTGTAATTTTTGCTCGAGCCAATGCTTGACTCGATACTAATAATCAGTTAAACGAATCTTGCGATTCTCTTCGCAGTTAATTTTACTTCTGGAGAGACAAAAATGATTTGTAAGTATCGGTTTGTTGGGGTTAAAATTGACAAACAGGATTTAATTTTGCCTCTTCCAAATTACAATAATGCTAATATAGTGATATAGCCTCGCCTTGAATTTCGTGTTATTCGAATATGCGATTTTCGCGTAGGTATAATAGGCAGATGTTTGCTTAGTTTTGTTGTTATTATGGATAGTGTTTGTAAATTTCCCATCATTCCCTGAAGCTACGCAGCCTTGAAAGTAAGCCAAAGCTCGCTTGCCCCGCAGACAAAACTAACTAAGCCGATAATATGCGGTAATTGAAATACCTCGAAATGTCAGCGAAGACCCGAGGGCACAACCTTTCGTTTTCGAACATTCCACGTTTCATTTCACTATAACAGATGGCTGGCGCTTAGAACTTCAACTACATAATGCAGTGAGTAATAAGGAAAATAAAAATCGTATAATCCGGTTCTGAGTCCACGGATTTACTTTCTTCTCACTTTCTTCGCAAAAACTATATAATCGGAATTTGGATAGTCCATTCCTTATATCAGTCATAAATCGCATACAGAAAAATTTCCGTACTATAGGGATCCGCGAAGAGTTGAGGCGTGGAACGATAATGAATCGATGAATATATATAACCGGATAGAATTTAGAAAAAAATATACTCATATACATAGAAATGCTGTAATTCAAGCTCTGAATTATGCATGAGCGTTTAATTAAGTGTCAGCATGCTTGTCTATGATAGTTCTCATGAGAACTCTGGCTTATGATATGAAAGATTGTTCCATCAGACGTCTTCAATCAGAAATCGGATGTAAGAGGTTTGAGTACGGTATAAAAAATCGTACAACATAAAAGAAAGAGTTCCAAATAGTAAAAAAAAAAAAAGTTCCAAATGGGAATTACTAACGTTTCATAATATCGGAACTTTTAGCATTGGGAAATAAGAAATAAGAAATATATGTTGAGTAATAATATCGGTAGTAATGGGTGTTTTTTTTTTTTTTTTTTTTTTAAACACAACTATAATGAAGGATTCGTATAACAATGACATAAATAAATTGAACAGATTAAATCAATCAATAAATTTTAATTTACTCAGCGAGACGTATTTATAAATAAACATAGCTGTAAATATACATAGATATACAGATTGTGGAATACATATACATATAATAGAAACGAGTTGTACTTAGATACCGTAATTATTCGGTATCGATAAATTGAACTAAATATAAACGAACGTAATTATTATAAGTAATTCGCAGCGATCGAACAGATCGTAGAAATAACTACGAACTACTTATTATAACTATATCGTCACAATTCCCATGCCTAGAAATAAAATGATCTAATTATTATTTACAATAGTCGTATAGTCTCGACCGTTTTGACATCCTCTCACATATTTTCACGTGAAATAGAAGCTGAAATTATCAACAGACTGATGGACAATAATTGTAACGTTGAATTAATCTATCTAACGGAAATATCGTTATAGTAAACGATGTATGTACTTCCGGTGAGCTTATTATTAACCCAAATATGCAAGTTTTATGAAACTTGAGCAAATTTATAATCCTGTAAACGACGAAGATGAAGAAGAAGAGAACAAGTTATTGAAAACTTATATGTACATGAGTATATACTTCAAACTTGAATTTTTCAAAGTCGTGGATACGCAGGTATTTCGAATTAATGAAAATTGGGATAAAATCCTTCATCAATAAAACAACTGTTCTTCTACTCTCAAAACATGGATTTTAAATACGTTTTGAGATTAGATTAGGTTGTTCCTTTTCATTTTGTGGGTAAAAAGGTTCATTAATAGCACACTTCTCTGTTTCATCGACTGAAAACTTAAAACTCAAGTTTAAGGTACCTAATTAGTCGGGTTTATATCTCGGAAACGGTTATTTTGAACCCAGGACACAATTCATTCCTTTGAGAACGGTTTGTATCGTGAATTAACGATTTTATTGAACTTAGAATAACTAATTCCCATGATAACAATAAGTTTTAAGTCTAGTTACAAGTCTAAAATTCATGACCATACGTACATACATACACATTGTTTAAAATTCAAATTCTCCATATTCTTTATATCCTCCAAACCAAAAAGAGATATACATCGTAAATACAGTTTCAAAAATCCTTTGTATCTCACTCTCTAATTGAATTTCCCTGATTCAAACTTTACCAAAAACCCATCCACGCACACACACACGTCTGTTACGCAACAATATGCCCGGCTCCGATCTCGTGAATAAACTTCGATCCTGATATCCTCGGTCTCTGATATTCGGGTCATATTCCAAGCCAACTGCAGACTATAAAGGCGCCAAATATGCTCAAAATAATGAGAATAATAACGACCCAGAACGGCAGCGTATCTGCAATGAAATTAATACCAGAAATCAGTTCGTCGGATCTAAAGAACCGTGAAATACTCCGTTAAATTTCTCCTTACGTCTGAAGGGAATGCTGTGAACGCATATCCTGTTATCCACAGAGATGCTGACCACGGCAGCTTCGGTATTGCTTGTAATAGCAGGTCCATCAAGTTTTGTAGGCAAAAATTCGAGCCCGGTAACGAACATGCTATGAGCTCCGCTAACGTGCAGAGCTTTCTGCAGGCTGAATGCAATGAATATATCAACATTCCCCGAGAACATTGTACCAACAGCAACAAATCTTCCGTTATCGGAAACAGCAAGAGCTGAGAGAGTCTCTTTGTAAGGTGCAGACTTCAGGACGGTTCCACCCTGAGCTTCTGCCACGTTCCAAAGCTGGAGATAACTCGGGTTTTTGCTAGAAGTTGCATTTGAGAGAAGGAACAGTTGTCCCTTGCTCTTTTCATCCTCGCTTACTTTAAAGCGGCACCTTTTATACATGTACTTTGATCCTTCGGGGACTCCCCAGGTCAATTCCTTCTCCTTTTTACCCGAAGCTACATTCCATATGAAGGCTTTACCGTCCTTTGCTATTGTCGCCAGGGTATCACCGTCTGGACTAAAGTCTATGTCGTCTATCTCTTTGGAGTGACCTTCTATGTCGTGATATTTAGTCAAGTGGGGAAACTTCCAGAGACGTATATGCCCGTCCGTTCCTCCTGTTGCCATCAGTTTACCCGTCGGACTCACACGCACTATTCTCTGCAAGGGTTCGACGTCACTGAAAAAGAGAATTCCATGTAGAATACACAGTCAAATTGATGGCAAGTTTGATTAAAATCATTCGTAAAATCACTAGTGGAGTTCATAGTAGTTATACTTAACAATAGCCTTCGGATATCCTTTTTTTCTATTAGCACAAGTCATTAATGAGATACAAGAATCAAGTGGGTGAACAAGAATACAATAAAAATGTTCTCTTTTTTAAAAACAATATCAAAGTTGAGTACAATTTTACAAGATTTTATGAGATTATGGGGCTTTTAACGCCGCAGGATATCCTCTACCGCCTTGTCTGCTCTCACCTAAAGTCTGTCTGGATGCTGTCCCCAGGTTTCATGAATAGTTGTAGTTTCTTGTGTCTTATATTAGAATTTTTGTCAGTTATTTCCTCTATTTTTTCCGGTTTGTTTGATGGTTCCTCTTCCTTATTATCGCGCTCACTTTTTCTCCGCTGTCTTAATCCTGTTGATGGGTTTGGAGCTGTGCCTTTCACTACTTCTCCATTCTCTGCTAGAGTCACTATCTTCATGTTTACATTGTACAACTGGCAGTGACTCTCTTGGCCAGCAACCACTAAGGTTCTCTTCCCATCATTGTGGGATGCGGAATTCATCACCACACTAGGACCAGTCTCGTGCCGGGTCACTTCTTCGGCAACAAACTGTACACCGTCATGGAATAGCTCGAATATTTCCTGTGGAAATCTAGTTTTTTATCTTTGGTTTGGCTTCTGGTCGGGAATTGATGAGTTTTTTAGAGAGTGGAATTAATTTAGCTACGTGTGTGAGGCACATTAGCTACGTGTGTGAGATTGATCAAATCCCAAAATCGTTATTATTGGAAAGTTATTGAAGATATTAACTTCTAAAGTCGTTCTTTTCGAAGTGAGACAAGATTTTTTTCGGCAACTATTAGACTTTTTTCATTATTTTGGAGCAAAGAAGACAATAGATTGAATTTTGGGACCGTTATTTATGAATAATTGGAAATCCAAAAACCGTAATTTTTGAAAATGAAGAAAGGTTTTCAAAGATACGAAATTTCGAAGTCGATATTTTTGGAAACCGGAAAGAAAATAAAAAAATTTGAATTTACAGAGCAATTGTTTTTAAAAAACGGTGAAGTTGTTCGAAAATACGAAATTCGAAGGTCATTATTTAAAAAAAAAAAAATAAACAAAAATCATGAAATTTTGAAGAAAAGTCATCATTTTTTTTTAAATATGAAGTTCGAAAGTCGTTATTTTGAAAACCGAACCAAAAATTTCAAAATTCCAAAGCCGTTATTTTCGAAAACCGAAAATTTTGTTTAAAGCCTAAAACTGCAATACCGTTATTATCGAAAACGCGGAAAAAATTAGACTTCAAAAAATATGAAACAAAAACTAGTTTCTTGAATTTTTTTTTTTTCCCGATTTAATACCCAAAATCTACAAATCGAATGTTCTAAAGAAAAAAACAAAACAAAACAAGAGGAAAAGAAAATTAATTCAATTCGAATACGTTAATTGAATTGTTCATACTTACGAAGCCGTTTGCGACACCAGTTTTAGAAGATC
Organism: Macrophya alboannulata; assembly: GCA_949628255.1. NCBI lineage: Eukaryota > Metazoa > Arthropoda > Insecta > Hymenoptera > Tenthredinidae > Macrophya > Macrophya alboannulata. Next base: position 24,948,368 of record OX451207.1, read on the forward strand.
CTCCACCCCCTCCGACAAGAACGTGTCTACTAGTAAGCATCTGGAGTGTATAGAGCGGGAAATTAACCCTGGCTAATAGCCCGCCCTTGGATCGTCTAGAAGGCATTGTGTATCTCCGAATCTTCCCCTCTTTGTTTCTTTCTTTGTCAAGTTTATGGTTATCGTATTTTGTTAGATGAGGCCTTACATCAATGCGTTTCTAACCTGTACGCAATGCATATGTACCGATACAATGATAACCGAAATAATTATAACGATAATATATCTCTTTTTATTTATCTACAATTTTATCCTACCGAAAATAATATCTTCTATGATTTATAGTCCTACTTTTACCCTACCCACTGGCGCGGGTTCCACGTTACTGATTTTATTTCAATTTATAATTATAAGACGCGTGTCACACTCGATGCGTCAAACGCTTAACGCTGACTGGACTCGAGAAACGCGCTGCCTGACGGTCGCAGATGAAAGCTTAACCAACAACACGACACTTTGAAGGCTTGCTACCGGCTGGTAGCGACGTCTGGGGGATTTAAAGAGCCAACTGATCAACAGCGCGGTAGTAGAACGGGATCTGAATTATCGATTGATGTAACATAATGAGTTTACGGTATTTCTGGTGATAGTAGATCGCCTTAAAGTAACCGGAAAACGTTTTAAGATCGTTGTAAGTTTATTTAGCAATCGCTTGAAGCAGAATATGATGATTTAATACAATATGCAGTCGTGTTATAGGTAGACGTTACTCACACATCACGAGAAAGGAATGATAACAAAAATAAAAAAAATAAAAACTTCTGATTAAATCATACGAAGTCAATTACTGTTATCTTCGTTCATAAGACTGTACACATAATTTTTGAGATTATTAAATTTTTGATATCAATAAATTTCGGGGATTAGAAAAATTGGTTGATAATTATCAAAAAATATAGAAGAGATAATATCTGGTCGATATATTATTTTTTTTGGAATTTTTTACCACAAACTAAAAGAAAATCAGAGACATGTTTTGTATTGAGCAGATAAATCTGAAGATAATTCGTTCGAATTACATCTCACGCGATTATAAATTCCCTTGCGTTATAGCATTGCGTGTCACATACATCAATCGTTGGACATTATCTTTCTTTCTCAGTGTCAGACGTCGTATAAATTCACCGACTTGCTTAAACGATCTAATCTATTGGACAGGCTCTAATCGTTAGAGCCTCTAAATACCAGTCTAGTAGTTTCTTTCTTTATTCATTATTTTATAGACTGAGATGATATAATTCTGATTATCTATTATACGTTCGAAAAATTTCTTCAAAAGTTTTTTCCATGGGGTTTTCCTTAGTTCGAGAGAAAGGTAAAACTATTCCCTCGATTTTGAAATCCTTTTTTTTTTTACTTTTTGGAGGTTTCGATTCTCGTTGAAACACAATCTATTTGATTCATCAAATTTTCTTGGTTCCATGTTTTGTCAAAAACTGAATATCTGAAAAATTATGAAATTTATTAGCAATCAATCATTCTAGTTTCACATATTTGACTCTATTGAATTGACTGAACAGACTATGAGCGTACTGTGTTCTGATAAGCGATCTGTCCCCTCCTCTCTCTCTCTCTTTCTCTCTCTCTCTGTCTTTGACAGAACTTATAATTAAATAATAACGTCTTATCTAATGATGAAATATTGTATTGGTACTATATCAAAGTTGAAATATATGTTGAAGATACGGTATAAGCAGTCGAGTTCTAAACTCTAGCCAATGTGGGAATATCGTGAGGTGATTTTTCGAAACTCGGTACTACCGGAACAAAATCAAAAATCAACTGATTACAGTGTTTTCAAAAATCAGAGTCAGTCATCTTCAAAAGATAAAAATAAAATAGAATAAAGAAAAAAAAAAAAAACATGAAAAGGGTATGTGTTAATTTTGAGGACAAAGGATATAGATATATGAAAAAAAAATCGCATTACGTCAACATATTTCGAAAATGATTCGATAAATTTTTTGACAAAAAAAAAAAAAAAATGTGAAATACCTGTAACCGCGATAAAAGTGTATCAATTTATCAATCGCCAGCTGAACAGACCAGCACCTATTTATTTGTCACTTTTGAAGGCGCCCACTCTACTCGATATCAGAGAAAAACTCTAAGAGCAAAGAGAAAAGGGAAAGTATATAAGAAAAAGGATGAAAAAGAGGAAAATAAAAGATCGGTGGATATATCGAAGAGCGGAAAAACCCACTTCGAACTATCACGTCGACCCTCGCACAATTTTTTCTCAAAAAATACCAGAAAAAAAACGGAAATAAATCTTATACTCATTTTCGTATAACAATGAAGTATGGGTTTCGAAAATTTGTACCGTTAATTATGAATACTGAGAAAAACAAAACTGGAAGTTATAGACACAAGAATTGTACGATTTGAAATGACAAGTATTGCAATTTGCGTTCGTTCAACTTTTTTTTTTCCCCGACTGTTGTATAATTTTCAAAAAATTCCAATCGTTCGATTTTATTTTTTAGTTTTGAGGATAAATTTTTTAGAAAAATTCTATAGGCAAATCCGGTACGGTGTATAGTACATATAATAATTGTATTCAATTAGATTATATACGACTTCGCGAATCGACTTTGTTTTTTTTTGTTTTTTTCCAAAACGTCATCAATTTTTTTTTTTTTCAGTTTTTTCTGAAAATCATTTTCCTGGCAAGTCTCGTAATTGGTCTGGGTTCAGGGCGTCCAACCGAAGATGAGGCTGCATCCGCAATAATTGGCAAAGTTGACGATGAGGATCGAGTCCCTGTTACTTTGGAGAATATTTATTCGGGTTATTATTCAGCTACGTCGTTCAATGGCAGCTGGGTTTCTGAAAACGAAATAATGTTCCGAGAAAGCGGCACAAGGGATATCCTAAAATTCAACGTCGATACCTTCAACACATCCGTATTCCTCGAGGCTACTGTCCTGGTAACGATTTTCAAAAAAAAAAAAAAAAAAAACATAAAAATGATCGAAACCGATGAATCAGAAATTGGAAATCGAAAATTAATTTGTTTGGTCCCTTTTTCTGAATTTGATTTTATTCTTCCAATTTTTGTTATTTTTTCGTATCGTAATTTCGATTGAATTCGTACGTTTGAAAATTTATTGAACAGTCTAATTTTGCACCTGACTACGTTATCCATACGATCGTTAATCTCTTATATACCTATACATAAGGTAACGTTGGATTACGGTGAGACCGCGATATATTGATAAAATAGTTAATTTATTGTCTACGGCGATATCGCCCGCTCTTGTTGTCTCACGGTACTCGATAAGACCACCTCTACACGATTGGTGAACGATATTCATTTTTCTTATTCAAAAAAAAAAAAAAAAAAATTGTCCCTCTTTTTTACACAATTCACATGATTTTTTTTTTTGTTTTTTAACTTCTCGTTTCTCTGATATCAGAGAAAAGAGGAAGTTATTGTATTCACCCCGAAAATGAAAAGTTGAGTTTTCACTAAATCTCGACGTTTTGAAGTCTAGAGAATCATCTCCGATCATTTTCAGATGGACGTCTGTGTGTGTGTATGTATGTACATGGATGTATGTATGTATGTATGTATGTATGTATGTATGTATGTATGTATGTATGTATGTATGTATGTATGTATGTATGTATGTATGTATGTATGTATGTATGTATGTGATCAATTTTTTTGGCCGACGATATCTCGAGAACGAATGATCAGATTTTTATGAATTTGGTATCAATTGACGCGGATTCTCCGAACTTAGAACTGATTAGATTCTGGATTTGATCGGTCCAGTAGTTTGGAACAAAATTTTGAAATAATTAATTCAATCCACGATATCTCGAGAAAGGATCGACGGATTCTAATAGAAATTGGAATCTCAAGGTTTTCTGGACCGTTGATCACGAATATAAGGACAGATTTTTTTAACCCCTCTCATCTGAAAATTGCCTACCAATAATTATTTTAGGAAATCGTCATACATCTGTTTTTTTGTTTCCTTGAAAAATTTGGACGGGAAGTTTTAGGTCTGGCCCATCGTGGTCAGCCGATTTACCTGCTTGTTCTTTTTGTTGCCCTTCCAACGGAAATTGACAATAATTTTATGATCCTACTTTTGATGATTCAGTCAATTTTTGAGACATGAACAATTGCAGCATTGGAATTTGGGAAGTTTGTGAATATTTTGAGAAATATTCACAAACGAAAACGAAAAATGATTAAATTTTAAGAAAAAATAAAAAATACTCAACGCTCATTGGATATGGAGAAAAATTGGGAACAAAATCAAAATCCCAAGAATATCTCGTACATTAATCTTCCGTCAGCAGGATTTTCAAATTCTGATTTTTTATGGTTTTTTTCTTCAAGATTGTTGTCCTTACTCTTTTTCCTGTTTTGATTAACAGACTAGTTGGAATGCTTCGTCGTATTCTTTGTCTCCCGATGGCGCCTACGTTCTTATCGGTCACTCATCAGTCGCGGTAAGTGAATTGTAGTCGGTATTTTAATCAAAATAGTGCAAATTGCAAATCCATGCAACATTTTTTTTCCATTTTCAGTATCCCCTATGTGTATTGTATTTTTTTTTCTTCTTCTTCAATTTGTTTTACAGGGTTGGAGGCACTCGGTGTGGACGAAATACGTCGTCTACGAGATCGCGAACGGGTGAGAAGATCATAAAAAATTGGTCCTATTTGAAAAACTAGTAAAATGAAGAGCGAAACGATTCTTCGGCAACGATATATGTGTCCAATTCGAAAATCCGGATCATCCAAAAAAAACTTTCTGCTTACTTATTTATTTATTTGCTTAGTTTCTGCTGTTTTTTCCTTATGTTAATGAAAATGCAATTTTTATCATCAGAAACTACGTGGAAATTGCAAACGGGGAAAACCTCCCCCTTGCTATTTGGGCTCCTGTGGGTAATGGGATCGTTTATGTCCTGGACAACGACGTTTACTACAGGGAAATATCGGAGGAGACCGTAACCGAGAGACAACTGACCTTTGATGGTGTTACTGGGGTTATTTACAACGGGGTACCCGACTGGGTTTACGAAGGTAGGGTTGCAGTGAATACAAAACACGTTGATTATTAAACAAAGCTCAAAACCTGAGAGCAAAAAAACTAAGAAATAAAAAAAAAAATAAGAAATCGACATTTGAAAATCGATAATCGATAAAACGTTACAAGTATACAGTCATCAGTTTGACATTTTTATTATATGAGATAAAAGAAATTGTAGAAAAAAAAAATTTAATAAGAAGAGATTTGAAGATAAATCGATTCATTTCTTTCGTGTATCTGATCTTTTTTCTATTTTTAGAGGAAGTCTTCGGCTCCGGAAGTGCTGTTTGGATATCCCCGGATGGTACTCGCCTAGTGATTGCCTCTTTCAATGACATGGAAGTCGCGGAAGCGGAGTACTACTACTACGGAGAACCTGGTGACCCGGAATATCAGTACCCAGAAACAGTCACTATAAAATATCCAAAGGTAAAGTGATTTGTATAATTGCGTCGACAATTTGACAAAGAATGTACGTTCAAATTATATTCAAGCCAAAACGATTGTCCCGAAATAATGATACATTTATAATTAGGCGGGATCAACAAATCCAGTTGTTTCTCTGAGGCTGATGGATCTGAGTAATGCCACTGCATCTTGGATCGACCTGCCTGCCCCTGAGGATGTTGTTGGAGAGTGAGTATTCTCATAGTTTGTAATCCACTTTTTCGTTTTCGGTCTATATTTATGAGAACGATTATGCTAGAGGTTTCTCATATTTTTTTTCAAAAACTTTGATCAATTTTACATCAAAATGTATACCTTGTAATTTTTTCTAAGAGTACCAGATTCGGAGTTACATATTTTTTAAAATTTGACCCAAATGAACAGTGAAATCGGAGGGCATGATCGAAAAATACATATCTTCGAAACTAGCAATATTAAAAAAAAAAAAATGTCCTGGATACAATTTTGCGTTAAATGAGCCCAAATTTGTGAAAAAAAATACTGATATTTCCTTTCACCTTAAGGGACCACGTAATCTACACAGTGAGCTGGCTGTCAAACGATGGGGTGTTAGCGACGTGGACAAATCGTGTCCAAAATGTGTCTCAGTCTGTTTTGTACAACTCCGTGACAGGCGAAGGCACCTATCTTCTCTACCTCGAGGAGAGTAAGGGCTGGGTTGATGTGCCCACCCCGATTTACTACGAGGGCTTGTTGCTCCTGCTTAAATACCAGGAGTCTGGAACCTCCGCTGGTTCCTTCAGGCACCTAACTAGGTACAATTTAAACGACGGTAATCTATCAGAAGAGATAGACCTCACTCCTGGTACACAGTCAGTAATTTCCTTCATCGGAATCGACGCCCTCAACGAAAGGGCTTACTTCCTGGCTACAGGAGAGGGAGCCCCAAGCGAGAGAAACTTATACGTAGTTCCCATCGACGGCTCAGAAACCCCGACGTGCGTTTCCTGCAGCTTTGAATCGCCAGAGGGTGAGTTTAAAAAAAAAAAATCCTTTTTTCATTTCTTCTGCTTCTTTAAGAAAGAAACAAAATCGTCTTTTTCCTGTAGGAAATAACTGCCTTTATGCTGCGGCCAGTTTTTCCACTGACCGGTCATACTACGTCCTCACTTGCTCTGGACCTGATCCCACCACTGTCAGGATTTACGACTCGGATCATAACCAGGTCTTTTCTTGGCAAGAAAATGAAACCGTTAGGTCTAGAATCAGCCTCGTACTTGAACCTGTCATTAAGGATTTATACGTAAACGTTAACGGATATGACGCTAGAGTCAGACTTCGTCTTCCACCCCAACTCGACCAGGAAGACTTTGACACTAAATATCCAATGATAGTCTACACGTAAGTGACTGAAATTTCCTCCTAAATTTGAAGAAAATCGATGAATATTATTTCGTTGATCGTGTAGGAAACGAATTTTTTTTTAACAAGCCAAAATTTATTTTTGTTCTGAAAACTCGATTTCTAATTCGAAGAAAAATCACTATATTGCAAAACGAATGGAAGCCCAAGGTGAAAAGTGAACTTTCTCATACAAAAATCGGTCTTCATCATTGACTTTAGGTACGGAGGTCCTAATAACGCGAGAGTAACAGATTCTGGCGCCTACGGTTTCCAGAATTACATGGTGACTAATCGCAGTGTGATATATGCGGAGATCGACGGTCGAGGAAGTGCCTATAAGGGCACCAACATGCTCTTTGAGATCTACAGAAATTTAGGAACCGTTGAAATCGAGGACCAGATTGACGTCACGAGGTAATTATCTAGTTTGATTTATTATGTGTCGAGTTTTTCCAACTCTAGACAATTTCCATCTGCATATCTAGCTCATTTCTATAATCGCAAACCTATTCTATCATAATCATGACACGTTTCTTTCACAGATCCCTCCAAGAAACTTACGGCTGGATAGACGCCGATAGAACAGCCATCTGGGGATGGAGCTACGGAGGTTTTACCTCGACGTTTGCCCTGGCCACAGACACCCGATCAGTTTTTAAGTGCGCGATTTCAGTCGCGCCAGTATCCTCCTGGATTTATTATGGCAAGTGGTAGAACCCATCTTTTGACTATCTATTACCTTCAAGAATTGAAAAATTGTATCATTCCGTTTTTTTCCCAACCAAATCAATAGAGACCGACGAGCTGAGTCCAACGATACCCAACAAAGTACCATTCCCCTTACTCAGTAGCAAGATATGCTGTCTTTAAATACACTTAGCGCAGCGCGCTGGGCTGTGGTTCCGTGCGCTAATGAACTACAAAAGGCTATATCTCACGATTGAATTATCAGAATAATACCTTGCGGGGTATCGCTGGATTTGTCTTGAGGTCTGCTTCAATTTTTTTGAGATCCAAACATGTGATTTTTTTTCTTTCAGACTCAATTTACACCGAAAGATATATGGGCCTGCCTACTGAGAATGATAATCTAGCCGGTTACAACGCGAGCGATGTTACACGTCTCGTCGAGGGTATCAGGGGAAAAAAATACATGCTGGTCCACGGAACGGCGGACGACAATGTCCACTACCAGCAGGCCCTGGCGTTAGGCTATGTCCTTGCAGCATTAGATATTCCGTTCGAACAAGTTTCTTATACCGATGAAGCTCATAGCTTAACCGGTGTTTCCCCACATCTGTATCACACGATGGATGATTTCTGGGGAAGATGTTTCGACCTCGAAGATATCTACTAGCTAGATAAATTTATGTGTAATTTTGAACTTTAGAAAATTGAGTGAAACAGTATTCATATATGATTTTTATTAAAACTTCCGCATTTTGACTGTAAATAAATTCACTTCTGATGATGTCTTTATGTTTTTTCTCTCTACTATCGAAATGGATTTTAAATTCCTGTGAATTCTGCAACTCCGGATCCAAAGATGTCGTAAAATGACCAAAATCATATCGACCATACTTTTCAAACTGTCCCCAGTCCCAATCGACCACCACGTTAGGACAAAAAATGTCCAATGGTCCTGCCTAATGTTGCCCAAATTACTTCCCGAGAAGTCAGCCAAAGGTGAGAAACGATTCTCGAAAAACGACTAATCGCAATCTACTTTTTATAAATTGATATGGATATGTATTTAACATTTCCGCGCGATGTTAGTGAGACCTTTAAAATACGTGTAAAATGCAACGTTTCATACCTCTGAGAGATGTGTTAATCAATATTGAAAGACTCGTACGTCGAGATTGCTGAAATATTGCAAAATTTATGAAATATAACCGAAACTAATCGGATTGTTGCGAGTATCGAAATCGATCTCACCTTGCTTTCTCTATCTCTGACACAACTTTTATAATTAAAAAATTAACGTTTCATCTAATTATGAAATATCCCATCGCGATTTCGCCATATATAAAAGTCAAAATATTAACAGTCGGTCTTTGCTAGCAGTCGAGTTCTGAACTCTGGCCAATGTGGGCTGAACATTGTCAGTTGTGATTCGTCGACACCGATCGGTACCGGAATAAAATCGAAAATCGACTAATCGCTTATTCACAAATCATCGATAATCATCTTTTTGAAAAAAACGACCATGAAAAGGGTATGTGTTCGTTATTCTGCGGGGGAGGAAGTTTTTGTTATATTTTATTGGCTTTCCCTGATCGATGGACCTCGAAACCGGTTGACAATTTTTGTCAAAAACAAAAAAAAACGGAAAATAATATAGAAACAAAAATTTCAATACTCATTGTCGTACAGTTTGAAAAGGGGTTTCGAAAATCTGTGCTGTTATAATGAATGCTCCGAAAAACAAGACCAAAAGTTTTGGACACAAGTTTTTTTCCCCCGACTGTATATAATTTTTTAAAAATTTCAATCGTTAGACGATTTTTCAGTTTCTGAGATAAAGTTTTAGAAAAATCCTAGACGGATCCGATTCTGTGTATACAATAATTGGATTCAAATTAATTTCACAAGAAGTTTTTTTTTTTCAGTCGTTTCTGAAAATCATTTTCCTGGCGAGTCTCATTGGTCTGGGTTCAGGCCTAGTCAAAGATGAGGGAGCTTCAGTTATAAATGGCAAAGTGGACGCTGAAAATCTAGTCCCTGTTACTTTGGAGGATATTTACGGGGGTGATTATAAAGCAGCGACGTTCAATGGCACCTGGATTTCAAAAAACGAAATAATGTACAAAGATTTGGCAACTTCTGATATCGAGAAATTTAACGTCGATGCCCTAACTAGATCCCTATTCCTCAAGGGTACTGTCCTGGTAAGGATTTTTAAAAAAATCGATCGGAAATGACAAATAATAAATATTTCGAAAATTGCAATATTAGGATCTGAAGAATTTGTGAATATTTGAAAATTTATATCTAGAGTCCGTTGAGCTGGGATGACGATTTGTAAAAAATTTCTTTCTCTACATTTTTGTTCTCTCTTTTAATTAACAGACTAGTTGGAATGCTTCGTCGTATTCTTTGTCTCCCGATGGAGCCTACGTTCTTATCGGTCACTCATCAGTCACGGTCAGTGGATTCTTTTCGTTCTAATCAAAATATGTATTGCAAATTGCAGATCCATGCAACATTTTTTTTTTCATTTTCAGTATCCCTTATGTGTATTGTATTTTTTTTTTCTTCTTCAATTTGATTTACAGGGTTGGAGGCACTCGGTGTGGGCGAAATACGTCGTCTACGAGATCGCGAATAGGTGAGAAGACCATAAAAAATTGGTTCTATTTGAAAAACTAGTAAAATGAAGAGGGAAACGATTCTTCGGCAACGATATATGTGTCCAATTCGAAAATCCGGATCATCCAAAAAAACTCTCTGCTTACTTATTTATTTATTTACTTAGCTTCTGCTCTTTTTTCGTTATGTCAATGAAAATGCAACTTTTATCAACAGAAACTACGTGGAAATTGCAAACGGGGAAAACCTCCCCCTTGCTATTTGGGCTCCGGTGGGTAATGGGATCGTTTATGTCCTGGACAACAACGTTTACTACAGGGAAATATCGGAGGAGGCCGTAACCGAGAGACAACTGACCTTTGATGGTGTTACTGGGGTTATTTATAACGGGGTACCCGACTGGGTGTACGAAGGTGAGATTGCAGTGAATAGAAAACACCTTGATTATTGAACAAAAGCTCAAAATCCAAAAAAAGAAAAAGAAAAATGAATAATGTGATATTCAAACATCGATATTTGACAGAACTTCATATTTTTCTATCATCAATTTAACATTTTGCTTATATCGGATGGAGAAAATCGTACAAAATGAGATTCATTAAGAAGAGATTTATATATCGATTCATTTCTTTCATATATTTGATCCTATTACCATTTTTTAGAGGAAGTCTTCGGTTCCGGAAGTGCCGTTTGGATATCCCCGGATGGAACACGTCTTGTAATCGTATCCTTCAACGATACCGAGGTCCGGGAAGCTGAGTATCTCTACTACGGAGAACCTGGCGATCGGAATTATCAATACCCAGAAGCAGTTAAGATAAAATATCCAAAGGTGAAGTAATTCGTCGAAAAATAATCATTAGATATTATATTGCCCAAACAATTGTATCGAACTAATAATTCCTTGTATACTCAGGCGGGAACGAAAAACCCGATTGTTCGTCTGAGCCTAATCGATCTGAGCAATGCCACTGCATCTTGGATCGACCTACCTGCCCCTATGGATGTTGTTGGGGAGTGAGTATTCTCATAGTTTGTAATCCACTTTTTCGTTTTCGGTCAATATTTATGAGAACGATTATGCTAGAGGTTTCTCATATTTTTTTTCAAAAGCTTTGATCAATTTTACATCAAAATGTATACCTGGTGATTTTTTCTAAGAGTACCAGATTCGGAGTTACATATTTTTAAAAATTTGACCCAAATGAACAGCGAAATCGGAAGGCATGATCGAAAAATTCATATCTTCGAAACTAGCAATATTAAAAAAAAAAAAAAAAATGTCCCGGATACAATTTTGCGTCAAATGAGCCCAAATTTGTGGAAAAAAATACTGATATCTCCCTCCACCTTAAGGGACCACGTAATCTACACAGTGAGCTGGCTGTCAAACGATGGGGTGTTGGCGACGTGGACAAATCGTGTCCAAAATGTGTCTCAGTCTGTTTTGTACAACTCCGTGACAGGCGAAGGCACCTATCTTCTCTACCTCGAGGAGAGTAAGGGTTGGGTTGATGTGCCGACCCCGATTTACCACGAGGGCTTGTTGTTCCTGCTCAAATTCCAGGACTCTGGAACCTCTGCTGGTTCCTTCAAGCACCTGACTAGTTACAATTTAACAGATGGTAGTCTATCAGAAGAGAAGGACCTCACTCTTGGTACACAGTCAGTCATTTCCATCATCGAGATCGACGCCCTTAATGAAAGGATTTACTTCCTGGCTACGGGGCAGGGTGCCCCAAGTGAAAAAAACTTGTACTCAGTTCCCCTCGACGGATCACAAGCCCCAATGTGCGTTTCGTGCAGCCTTGAAACACCAGAGGGTGAGTAAACTTCTTTCTTTTCTTTTTAAACAACATCTATTTCTTTTGGTTAATTTAATTATTTTTCTTCATCCCATTTTTCCTACGGTTCATATAGGAAATAACTGCCTCTATGCTGTGGCCAGTTTCTCGACCGACAAGTCCTACTACGTCCTCACTTGCACTGGACCTGATCCCACCACTGTTAGGATTTACGATTCGAATCATAACCAGGTCTTTTCTTGGCAAGAAAATGAAACCCTCAGGTCTTGGATCAGCCTCGTACTCAAACCTGTGGTTAAGGATTTGTACGTTCATGTTAACGGATATGACGCTAAAGTCAGACTTCATCTACCACCCCAACTTGACCAGGAGGACTTTGACGTTAAATATCCAATGATAGTCCACACGTAAGTGCAGGCTATATTTGCCAAAATTTGTTTTTTAACTGACGAACCAGCCATTCTGATCCGTAGAAAAAATTTATTCAGTAAGAAAATCGGTTTGTGAAGAAGGTAGAGATTTCTTCATTTCCAATGAACGATTTTTTATATGAGACAAAATTGATTCAAAATCAGAATAGCTTGTTCTTCCAAAGATGCAAATTTATATTGATGCTATACAAACTTGATTTGTAATTGAGAAGCCGTTATATTCAATTAGGAAAAATCAATGTCTTCATAGGAAACAAGTTTTTTCATATCGATTACAGGTACGCAGGACCGAATACAGTGAAAATAACAGAAGATTTCTCGTACGGTTTGTACAACTACATGACGACGAATCGCAGTGTGATTTATGCCCAGATTGACGGTCGAGGAAGCGCCTATAAGGGCAGTAGCATGCTCTTCGGGATCTACAGAAATTTAGGAACCGTTGAAATCAAGGACCAGATTGACGTCACTAAGTAATTATTTCTGTAGAATTATTCTGTCTCGGGTTTTATAAAATTTAACAAATTTTATCTACCCCCAGTCCATTTTTTCCAATCACGAGCATATCCTCTTATAATCGTTTCACCTTTATTTCACAGATTCCTCCAAGACACTTACGGCTGGATAGACGCCAATAGAACAGCCATCTGGGGATGGAGCTACGGTGGTTTCACCTCGACGTTTGCCCTGGCCACAGACACCCAATCAGTTTTTAAGTGCGCGATTTCCGTCGCGCCTGTATCCTCCTGGATTTATTATGGCAAGTGATAGAACCCATCTTTCGACTATCTATTACCTTCAAGAATTGAAAAATTGTATCATTCCGTTTTTTTTACTCAACCAAATGAATAGAGACCGACGAGCTGAGTCCAACGATACCTAACAAAGTGCCGTTCCGATTACTCAGTAGCAAGATATGCTGTTTTTGAATACACTTAGCGCAACGCGCTGGACGGTGGTTCCGTGCGCTAGTGAACTTCAAAAGGCTATATCTCAGGATTGAATTATCGGAATAATACCTTGCGGGGTATCGCTGGATTCGTGTTGAGGTCTGGTTCATTTTTTCGAGATCCAAACATGTAATTTTGTTTTTTTTTCAGACACAATTTACACTGAAAGATACATGGGACTGCCTACTGAGGATGATAATCTAGCCGGTTACAACGCGAGCGATGTTACACGTCTCATCGAGGGTATCAGAGGGAAAAAATACATGCTTATCCACGGAACGGCGGACGATAATGTCCACTACCAGCAGGCCTTGGCGTTAGGTCACGTTCTTGCAGCGGCTGATATTCGATTCGAACAAGTTTCTTATACTGATGAAGCGCACGGCTTGAATGGTGTTTACCCGCATCTGCATCACACGATGGATGATTTCTGGGGCAGATGCTTGGACCTTAAATATGCCTATCAGCTTGAACAACGTCATTATTACAGAAAAATTGATTCGTGATTTTCTTCAAAACCGACGAAATTAAAAATAAATTTATTTCCGATATTATTGTACGTCTGGTTACTATTCAAATTAATTTTTGAATTTCTGTTTTCGAATGCAGATTTAGTTTTAAAATATTAGAATTCAGAAAAAAAAACGGTCATTCTGCTGCACAAACCCGACGCGACATCGGGACGTAGAGTTTTGTGGTTCAATGTTTCGCGTATTTCAAGTATCTTCAGGTTATTTAAATCCCTAATGATCGATTACTAGTCGGCAGAAAAAGAAGGAGGTTGAAGAGTCTGACCTTGAATAGAAAAATACATATCGTAGTTAGATTGGCTGTGTAGATAATTCTTCAGCACGTACCTATATCGGTTACACAATCAATTTCACGGTAGAGATTGGGTTGTGTATGATAGGGAGTTATTAGCCAGCTTTTTTATTTGCATATTCCATTACTTATTCATATATTTATTTATGTATTCATTTATTAATACATACACATTCGTTGATATTTATTTATTCGTTGAAAGGTAGGATGATGAGGCGGTACCGTCAGCCCGCGAACTTCCCAGGCTACTTTAATCCTCATTATCGACTTCCTACCGCCGCTGCAGGCGACGAAGCAAACAAACAAAAAATTCCTGGAAAGCCATTCGTTCCGATTTCACCAACCCAAAGTTCACCCGGTCCATTAGCAGATGGATAAACAAAGTGCACTAGAAAATTAACCTGATTTTTCGAATAATATCACGATATAATATCACTACGTTCTTAACCCCTTCCACGCATAGTTTTACCGTGATAAGAGCCAGTATCCTGAGAAGATGGGTCGAGGTGAGACTAATTATGAGTTAGCAGGCTTGCGTGACCCGGAGGCATCAGTAACTCAGGGTGCCTTGGCCTGCCTTACCTTGCCTGCCATGTCGAAATAGCCAGGGACCCTGAACTATTGCGATAGCGCAGCCCCGACGATTTAGCTCTTTAACCTTGCCGAGTATAGGATGCATACTTATGCATACAGGATAGGTACTACGTTTCAGACACGAACGATAAGACTTGAGGTAAAATGCGACCGCTTCAAAGTCTATATCGGAATTCAAAAATGTTGTTATTTTTCATTCTTATGCCACCGAAATTGTAGAGGGCGACGAGCCGAGTCCAACGATACCCAACAACGTATCATTCCGATCATTCAGTACCGAGATATCGTATCCTCGAGATGCGTTGTTCCGTGCGTACAAAAATGCGTAGACAGCGCGCAGCGCTGTCTAAGATGCAGAACGCACGCAGCGCGTTCGTGTACATTTCTATTTCAAGATGCTATATCTGTCGTTTGATTCATCCGAATGACACTTTGTGGGGTATCGTCGGATTCGTCTTGATTTCGGCTACAAAATGACGTCATTAAAAATCTCGAATTTTAAACTATTTTTACTATAAAACCCTGCTTGTCTTCGTACAGTGAGACTTAGTTCCGCATAGAGTAGCTGAGAGTTATTTTCTTTATGCATTTTTAAAGCTGCAGAATTGAACACTAGCCTCTGGTATTAGCTTGGTAAAAAAAGAGACTCGTATAAGGGGGGGCATTTAATGTAGTCGTCAGTCAGTCAGTGTGTAGCAGGAAAGGGTAGACAAAGGTAGTCTATTTCCCGCGCGGTGTAGTGTAGTATAGGCTTTGCCCATTGTCGTCAGGTACAGAATAGACACAATGGGCTACCCGTGACGGCGTTTCTGGTTTCTACACTTTCGAAGCACTCGCTATCTGCACCCACGACATCGCCCACCGGGACGGATAATGATCTGTGCAATTCAGAAAATGAAATAAACTTTCACTACCCATACAAACATATCTCTCATTCACCCAGTCACATGTCATGTCGTATTATAACAACAACAGTCTTGACTCAACAAAATTTGGGAACTGCATTTTTCAGTGAAAAATATATATAATTTCTCATTGTTCGGAAAATTATCTTTCCAAATTTATTATCTTATAAAAAAAGAAGAAGAAAAAAAAACTAATAAGAAGGAAATGGATAAAGTTCTCGGCTGATTAAATCCCTAAAATGACTGGAAATCATCCGCTAGGATTTTCATCAGAGTTTTCCAGATCGAATCGCTACCTCTGACGATTGGGTTCTTCTAGGGGGCGCTGGTGACTGGCGTTTGGCACGCGATAGCAGCGCTGCACCAGGTCCTAGTACCTGGTTATTCCCGCTTACTGCAGTCAGACACGCAGGTCTTCCGACGTCATGAATGTTTGCATAAACATCCTGGCAGCGGTGGCGCGGCCCCTTTTCGGGTTTCCCATTTTTACTCCGTTCCCCATTTTCCAGCCCCCCCCCTCCTGCTCCTGAATATCAGCCAGAGGCATCAATCACTCATCGAATCCGCGTCTTCTTGATCGTAGGCTGTTTTATTCTCTTGCTGAGTCACAGTAATACCGGTATAACGGGTGTCCATCATCTCTGTGTAGAGACAGATCTTATATTCCTTTTCAATTTAATTTCAATGGTGCTGAGAGCAAAAATGAGCGAACAAAAATTTCTACAAATATATAAAAGCAGAATTTTCATAACTTTATCTTCTCCTTTTATCTTATTTTCATTTTTGATTCTCGAAGATAACATTTTGAAAAATTTAACAAGAGTTTGAAATTTTTTTTTTAAGTATTGAAACTATGTCTTTCGTAACTATAATATCGTTTTGATCAGCTGGAATACTTAATAATTTTGAAAAATTCAGGATTTTTTGATTTCTTTTTTCTTCCGTCAATCATGATTGAAATCGTGTATAGGGTAGATGCAGGTATACGATCTTGGATACAAAAAAAAAATTCATATTTTCACCGTATATGTATAGTATTATCGATGCTCCGTGACTCGTGGAATTGGAAAGGCTGTTAGACCCGTGCCTACTTCATCTCCTTGTCGTTTATTGGCTCAGGATATTCGATATTATGATTTTAATTTGAATATTTGATATCCCCAGTGACGTAGCTGCGCAGGGTGAGGGATCACACGGATCAAGTTCCTCATAGACACGTAATATAGGTACCTATATACCGTTACACACAAAACCAGAAAGACAAAAAAAAATGCAGAGATTTTTGATGAACCATAATGAAAAAAGAACATAATAAATCATTCTTTCTGTAATTTTTTATCATAACATTTCTTCTTTCGTCAAATTTTTCAAATTTTGAATCAAGAAAATTTTCATTTGTATTTTTCGTTATTGTTATTTTTTTTGTATTATTTATATTACTATTGTTATCATTTCCTCAGAGTCTTTGCCCTCTGCGGGTATAATATCGCGAGAGGGGGGGGGGGGGGGATATTTCGCGTGGACGAAAAATCTGTTCCGAAGAGTGTAGTGTGGCAAAGGGGGAAGGGGGTGCCGAGGGGGTCGGGGTTTTGAGTGGGAGAGGCGGGTGTACGGGGGGGGGGTATAAATTTGGCCTTGCTAAAACCCGTTGCGCGTTGAAATTTTTCTATAACACGACTGCGCAATAGGGACGCGCGCGCGGAGACAACGACTAACTGTACCTACAACGCGTCTGGTTCTGCCCT
Organism: Macrophya alboannulata; assembly: GCA_949628255.1. Lineage (NCBI taxonomy): Eukaryota > Metazoa > Arthropoda > Insecta > Hymenoptera > Tenthredinidae > Macrophya > Macrophya alboannulata. The sequence goes on from OX451207.1 coordinate 24,965,839, forward strand.
CTGCACCGTAGCCTAGCTAGCTAGGGCTCTTTCCGTACGCGATCATACACCCCTTCGTCTTTTCATCCCTCGTCGACGTTTAGGAAGTGACGAAACTAGGAACCACGTAACCCGAGTCACGAGACGTGAAACGAAACGAAAAGAAAAGGGAAAGAGAGAAAACGAAAATTTTGTTTTTGTTTCCGTTTTTGCCAAAAAACTCAGCTTTTATTTTTCTCTTTGTGTAATTGTTTTTGTTTTTTTTCAACGAGAACAAAGCTTCGAACTTTGAAAATGAATTAGGGTGCATTTCGATGTCTGTGGGGGCAAAAAAAGCTTCGATTGATAGAAATCGAAAAAAAGCTCGTCGATTTACATTTCAATAGAGCATCGTGTATGTAACATTTGGAGAAAAAGCTCGACAATTTAGTTGAATAACAAAACAAGAACAAAAAGCTCAGCGCCCTACAGTTTTGGATTTGTACAAAAAAAAAAACTTTGAGATATAGAAAAGGTCTGTTTTTAATCTACAGCCAAGAACAAGGAGGAGGGAGGTCGGGGTCGAGAACAATTCGTAGAGCTTCATCAGAAAAAAAAAAAAAAAAAAAATAGCTCCGCTTTAAATTTACCGATGAAATAAAGCTCGAAGCTCGAAGGCTGACGGAATTAACTAACGTCAAACAATAAGTTAGATAGCGGCGTTTCTCGTGCCGGAGATAATTGCGTGATAACGACGATAACCTATCGTAAAAAAAAAGCTGAAAAAAAAACACAGAGAGACAAAAAAATCAAAAAACTTAGAAAAAAAAACAGTAGAAAGAGAAAGAGAGAGAGAGAGAAAACAGATAACGGAAAGATAGAGGAGATTTGTGAGAAGGGGGGCCTTCGTGGTTATGAGCCCTAATGTTACAGGGTTGATTTTGGCTTGGCTAAAGGGGGATGAGGGGATGTGGTATGAGGCGGCATACGAGAAGTGGGGATAGAAAGAGCGTCCTGAAGCTGCGGCGGAGGTTCAGTGCCGGCGCAGTGGCCGGGCCGAGATGTCCTGCGCCCCCGGAAATAGCGGTAATTTATCTAGAGGATAATGTAAAACAAAACAAAAACAAGAAATTAAATAAAATAAATACTGAAACAAATAGAAACAAAAAGCAAAAGAAAAAAACCGTTTATTCGTTTGGCCGGAAGTCGATATAAATTAAATAAAAAACCGTGATAATCGGATTCTATATATATATATACATATAGTAGATTTTAATTTGAATATATGTAAAGTGATATTGGCTTGTGAAACGAGGAATAATAAAAAGAAAAAAATAATAATTATAACAATAATAATATTGATAATAATTGAAAAATCGTGATCGAAGAGATTTGAAAAAATAAATAAATTTGAAAAGGAAAGAAAAAATAGTGATTCACCGCAGCTTGTATGATAAAAATTTTGAAAAAAAATGAGCAAAGATTAATAGTAACAATAATAATATTACGACACAAAACAAAAAATTGATGAAAATAAACGAGAATTACTTATTGTACATACATATACATAATATCTATATATATTGTTGCAACGAAACGAATAAAACCGAAAACCAAAAGAGATAAAGAATAAAAAGATAGAGAAACAGAGAGAAACTGCAGCTTGAGAAGAATCTTATTGCTGCTGTTCTTCTTCTCGAAATAAATAAATTTTAACGAATGATATAGGAGAAAATTTTCAACTGGAAAGATTCGTTTTTTTTTTTTTTTTTTTTTTTTTTGTGGAGGGGGTAATCGTAGAAAAATTAAAACGAAATAATTTTAGAAATAGCCACACCGCAGGTCTTCGTATAATCTTTGGAGAATAATTAACGCAGTGGCGAAAGCTCTATCTGGCAAGGAATCGGTATAGAAGTAAAAGAAGAAAAAGGAAGAAAAAAAGAAGAAGAAGAAGAAGGAGAAGAAGAGGCAGAAGATCACTAAACGCGAAAAGGAAATAAATTGTATTACCTAAGGATCAAAGGATACTACGGCAGCCAGCAACCGCGGGAGGGCCAGGAGGTGGGAGCCATGCCGCCCGGGCGAGCTTGCTTTGAGCCCCCCAGCTGGATTCTTGCGCTACCCCCGGTTCCCTGTTACTCACAAATACTCACCTACCACCTATAAGGTAAGACCCTTTCATCCATACGATCGGCTAGAACCCAAAATTGTCTTTCAGAAGCAGAACAAAAGAAAAAAAAAAACACTAAACACAAAAAAGCTCACGGAATAGCTCGAAAAAGCTCCAAAATTGATGCAAATGGTCCGCAAAAAGCTCGAAAATAATTACAAATAAGCCTCGCACATTCAACCCGTGTTAACACAGATGAATGGAAACTTGTATTCTCACAAAAAAAAGTCGAAAACATTTGAGACTTCTGAAAACAAGCTGAAAAATGACAATAAATAGAGCCAGCATTCACATTTTGGTAAGAAAAAAAAGAAAAAAAATCTCGAAAACTCTGAAATTAGCTGCGTGATTAGTTCGAAAATTGTTGTCAAACAAGCTCAGACCCTTCGCCCGTACGAACGTTTAAGTCCAAGTCTTATCTTTGAGCAAAAAGGCTCGTAAAAAGCTTGAAAGTAATTCGAAATCAAGCTCAGGCCTTTCTTGGGTCCAAGACTTATCTTTCAGTAACAAAAAAAGCTCAAACGAGTCGAAAAAAGCTCAGGAAAAAACTTAAAAAGCTCAGAACGGATTTAAAAAATGGAATTATTTTTATAGACCCAGGAAACGAGTAGGAATAATTTAATCGGTAGATTAAATGGTGAAAATTTTTGCTGATTTTAATTTCGCAATGTAATTCTCGAACTACTTCCGGGTTGTGGGAATTGTATAATAATTTATTTGCGAGACGGTTCGGTGCTACGAAGCTATATGTAACCTGCAACTCTGCCACGGTGAGAGCAGATGTCGATTAATTGATACCGATAGCTCAGCCCGCGGAATTAGGTGGATGAGAAAACGCTTATCTAATTCGCACCGTTTATTATTATCACTGTTATCGTTGTCCGGGTTTGAATTGCAGTAAAATTTCGTGTGATCAAATGAATTTCATGATTTCAATGATCACGAGAATATTTTAGTTATTTTTGATATTATTATTATCGTTATTAAATTACGGTCTACGAATTATTTCTAGGTATAATTTAATTCGCGAATTTCCAGTTTCTACTGCAGTTGTTTTTTGGTGTAAAACCATTCAATTCCCCGCAGTCGAGTTGTACAGCAATGTATGGACGCGTGTCAAAACCCGTTCTCCCGAGAGGACCGGCTTTGAAATTGTTATATGAAATTGATATGGATTTCAGTTGTTAAAATTTAATCGTGTATTAGCCCAGCGTTAAATTTTGTGCTCTCGTCGATGAATTTCCATCAACGAGGAATTCGAACGAGAAATAAACGATCAAAGCAACAACAACAAAAATATATATGATATAATAGTTGTGAACAAAAGCTCGAAATGACTAAAAAATTCGAAAAGCTCATTTTTTTCTGACGAATTTTCGTTTCGATGCTCAATATTATTATCATTATTAATAACTTTGTCTCGGAAATAAAAGAGAAGAAGATCCTGTTACGCAAGGATTCGGGGGACTGAGCTGCTGCGTCAGTCGCGCATTCGCCGGCGTGACCGAGGTACATCGACCCTGACTCTATGCGTCACTTTGTAATCTGGCATTTATTGTGCACCGTATCGGCTCCGGTGATCCTGTATAACATGTGTGTACACAGCTAGTACACCATAATCAGATACATGAAAAATCAAAAAGCATGAAAAACAGACGAAAAAAAAAAATCTGTAAAGCTCAAAAATTTTCGCAACGAAAGCTCGACTAATTTTGAGTTATACGAAAGAGTCCGAAACCTAAATGCTTCCAGCCGAAGACAGGACTTATAGCTGTTCTAAAAAAGCTGGAAAATCTCCAGAAAAATTGTGAAAAAGCTTCAAATTTACAGAAAAATTGATGAAAAATTTAGTGCAAAATGAGTAAAAGAGAAAAAGCTGACAGAAAAAAATTGTAACACAACAGTTTTTGGTCAATTGGTCAACACACTTTTGTCCAAAGACAAAAATAGTGAGGAAAAAAGTATGCATGCATTTTTTATTCAGCCTCGCAACGAGGGAAAAAAAAGCTGAATCGTATGTGGCAAGCATAAAACTTGTGTCATATGCCTGAATAAACGTATTATGTATAGTTTAATGTAGTCTTCAAATCGTTCCGGTAATATGCACTAGGTTTCCAAGTTCTTTAATATTTCTTCAGTATGAATATAGTCCGGAGACTGCAGGGCGACGTCGAGACGCGTCGTTATTGTATTAAGTAGGTATATAAGTAACTGCAGAATTTTTTGGCAGGAGATGTAGGTATGTACAAACATACATACGTGGAGTTGCATAAGAGTTAGCCTGCAGCAGTAGCAGTCTCCGATCCATCGATAAAGTGTCTAATCTAGGTATAATTTAAGAATATGAAGTAAAAAGATGCGAAAAGGAAAGAGAAGAAAATTAAAGAAAAAAGAACAAGAAAAGAAAAAGGAAAAATTTTCGCTGCAATAATATTAATTCCAGTCACATATATTTGTTTTTATTTTATTTTCTTACCCAATTTACATCCAGTCGAAAGAGCAGCTGGATGTGGAAACTAGGCGAAGTAACGGTCGCCGAAGCGAGATGAAAGCGAGAAAAAAAAATATATATACATGTATAACCAGAGAGAGAGAGAGAGAAAGAGAGAGAAGGGAAAGACTAAAACTGAACAAGTCGGATGCCAGGATCGATAAGCCCCCCTTACCACCCCTCCAAAACCCGTGCCTGATCCCTTATAACGATGGTTGGTCGGTCATGCGGCACGTGCAGCATGACGACGACGACTTGAGCTTTCAGCAACTATATAGATATAACATGTCTGCAAGCCGAAATGCAGTTGAAAAGAAATGAGATGAAACGATTTTTTAAATACCTATTTCGTATTGAATAATTTTCACATTATGCTTTACAAAAAGCTCGAGCTTAAATAATTGGAAGAGTAATTTCCTTTTCTTTTTTCTCGTGCAATTCCGAGAGCTTAGAATTTTTTTATTTTTTTTCTTCTAAATTTTCAAATGCCCTACGACATTGGATAGTCGATTTGGCGAACGGTTAATATTCCTGTCTGGAATATAAGCAACGAAACAATTATTGTTATTGGCGTAATAATATAATTGGATAAAGCAGGTAATTGGAAGTTGGGAAATTTAAGCGGGAATTTAATTGCCCTGATTGTGAGCTTTCGGGGGTGGCGTAGCTACCGCGCCGTGTCGTGATATGTGAGTATGCATATGTGTAGGTATAACTTGAGGCGGAATCAGAGATCGGAAGGCCCATTACCCTGAAGCGCGAGATACTCAAGGGAAAACCGAGGACGCTAGGCGCGCCTCTAGCCCTGCCAATTAGAAGCCGATATCAGCTTCTTTGCTTCCTCCAATTTCAGATTAGAGCTTCCGGCTAGGTAGTTACTAATTATTCGCGAAGAACTGCTTGATGAAAGCGCGGAATTGCCCCAACCTTGCAATATCTTGAGCTTTTTTTCAGGTGCAATAAAGTCCGTTAGCTGGTTACAGTTACACGGATTTCGACGAGTCGTCAAAATTCATCTGCTAATTACTAATTATGCGAACTTCATTAGAGATGTAAATTTCACTGATATTGCAATATCGTGAGCTTTCTTTCAGGTGCAGTAAAGTCTGTTCGTTGGTTACAGTTACAGGGATTACAACGAGACGTCAAAATTCATCTCGTAGTTACTAATCACTCACCATAACAACTTACAAGTTTCATTGATTATTAAAATTTCACTGGCAATGCAATATCTTGAGCTTTTTTTAACTCATTGAAATATCGTGAGCTTTCTTATTGTGAAATGAAGTCTGTTCGTTGGTTACAGTTACAGGGATAACAACGAGACGTCGAAATTCATCTTCTAGTTACTAATTATTCATCATGGTAGCTGGAAAACTTCATAAAAGCTCGAAATCGCACTGATATTGCAATATCTTGAGGCTTTTTTTCTCGTGATTAAAGTCTGTTCGTGGGTTACAGTCACGGGATTTGAATAAAACATCGAAATTCATATTCTAGTTTCAAATTATTCACTACGGTAGCTTGCAGGCTTAATAAAAACTCGACGTTGCCGAAATGCATCAATATTTTGAGCATTTCATCAACGCATTGAAGTGTTTTCGCTGTATTCTAATTTTGCTATGTTTCCCGTATTAAAAAAAAAAGACTCCGAAATTCACTTCCTACTTAATAATTATAAACTGAAATTGCTTTCGAGCTTGAGAAAAGCTCGAAATTGCGGTTACATTGACTAGATCTGAACTTTTCTCAATGCATAAGAGTCTGCCCGCTACAGCCTCGTCTTGGCTATATCAACGATACTTAAAAACTGAGTCAAGACTGTTTGACAGACTAGTTTGCAAGCATGAAAAAACTGAAATATTAGAATTCCGAGCTTGCATAAATCCGTAGAATCCCTTCCGCTGCAACATCGCTACGTTGAATTCACGATATCAAAAAAAAGACATCGAATTTCACCCTCTGGTTGCTGATTAATCACCAGCAGTAGCAGCAAAAAATCATGAAAAAAGCTAAAAATCATAATAAATTTCAAGCTTTTCCGAGCTTTTGAATTATTTCCTTAGCTCTTTCGCTCTGGCACACATCTACGACAAAGAAATAAAACGTCTAAATTCATTTCCTGGCCCGTTATCACCGTCGCCAAGGGGTGCCGAGTTATTTCTTTGTCTCGCGGTCAAACTTTTCGACCAAGTAAAGATCGGACAACCATTTTCTACGGCTCTGGGTGCTCCGCAAGTTCGTCGGACTTCCGGGTTGCCTCCGGAATTTACCCAGCTCCGAAGGAATTGTATCTACGTCACGGGTTTCCGCGTTGTCCAAGCACTGCCTCGCGCCCCATACCCCGTGTACAATGTTCATAAATTATAATTCCTTTGCCCTGGAGAGAAGGATGAAAAGCACGACCAAAACCATCGCTATACACACTCGTTTCCCGCCCTTGGAGCAGTCCTATCTTCTCGCCCTGGGCCCCAAGGGCTTGTTACATACAGGGGGCATAAATTATACCACTGAACATCTGCACTAAAAGTTGGAAAACGTAGTTCCCATCGACGTAACGTAGCCCACAGATGATCCCGGCTATTCACCCTGAATTATTAATCCCAGAAAACCGATTCCTCCGACGAAATATTCAAATTTTTCTACTCGGATGACCATGAATGAGCTTTTTTGGACATCGAGGATTTGAAACGGACGATTCTCTTGTCGAAAAATCGTTTTCTTTCCTACCGTAGGAAAGCCCAGATTCAATCTTCTTACTAAGAGAATTGCCGAAAGGTTCTAAGAACCTCAGGCTGTCAACACTTTCCACAGTGTGGACAGAGCTGGAAGCTGATTAAAAAAATTGTTATTGCCTTTGAAAGTATAGTTTCGCAAGTTTTCAACCCGTACGTCCTTCAAGATATTCAAATTTTTCTACTCGATTGACCATAAATGAGCTTTTTTGGACATCGCGGATTTGAAACGGACGATTCTCTTTTCGAAAAATCGTTTTTTGACCGTAGAAAAGCCCAGTTTCAATTTTTTCACTGGTCACATTGGAGAAAGCTCTAAGAAGGCTCCATAGTTTTCGACGGCGTGGACAGAGCTGGAATTGAAATCGTCATTGCCTTCAAAGGTCGGTTTGGAAGTTTTTAAGACGTACGTCCTTCGAGGTATTAAAATTTTTCTACTCGATTGACCATAAACAAGCTTTTTTGGATTTCGAAGATTTGTAACGGGCGATTTTCTATCCGAAGAATTGTTTTTCGACCGTCAAAGAGCCCAGTCTCAATCTTTGAACTAATAGAAGTTCAAAAAGCTCCAAGAACGTCGGGCTTTCGAAGCTTTCGACGGCATGGACAGAGCAGGAAGCTGAACCAAAAAATTTCTTATCGCGTTTAAAAGTCATTCTGCAAGTTTCTAACCTGCATGTCCCCCAGGGGTTACCAGCTGTGAGAAAGGGCAGCACTATATACCTGGCTGGCAACTATACTACTTTAATTTGGCAAGAACCGGGGTCCACCTTTCCGTACCGCACCGCGCCAGCCCCACCGTAGCTATTTTCCCATTTCACCCTTAATTCACCCTTTCTTGGGCTCCTCGGGGCTTAAGTATTCGCTATGGCTATGGCTGCTCCTCTAGCTGCCGGCTCGTTCTATTGAAGCTGGTTTTAGCTAGCTGCTAGTAGCCCCGAGTGAGAAAGAGAGAGAAAGGTACTGGGCGTCGCGACGCCAGAGGGCTAATTACGGACCAGGCTTGTTTTAACGCTCCTCATTTGAATAAGAGTCGACGTGACCTGCGCCCCCTGAAGATAGGCGTACTACTCTCACCTAGAGAACTATAAGCCCATAATTCTTCTTTAAATTTTCCCTTTTTTTCAGTTAATTTTGAAAATAAATTACAGCTCTGTGAACTGTCATAAATCTATGCAAGGGCTTAAAGTCTGTTATAAAAGAATCCATAGATATCCATATAATGTGTAATTCTGTGGACCAGCAAAACGAGAAAGAAATAGAAGGAGAAAAATTAAACGCTCCGTTTTAGTTTCAATGTTGTGCTTTTTACCGGGACATTTTTTCCTCTCAGGGGCACTTGACTCACGAGTCTTAATTTAATGGGATCAAAAAGTGCCTGTCAACGTTTCCCGGGCCAGTTAGGAAAACGTCGAGACTGGTAGGTAGGTAGGTAGGTACCTGACGGTTATAGTGGGCGCACTCGAATCGTCGTCCTCGCGTTGACAAGGAGCCCTCGGATTGAAGAAGGTTTCGAATTAGCTAGTGGCAGTGCTTAGGGGTGCGCGAAAAGTCAGGAGGTCCTCGGATCTGAATTGCCGTTGAAAAGTAAAAAATATAATAAAATAAAATAAAATAAAATAACGAAAAGTAAAAGTAATCCCCTAATTTCATCCTCCTCGTCTCCTTAGCATCCCTAATTCATGCTATTATCATTATTTTTCATTGTTCGTTTTTGGCTTTCATC